>CABHPQ010168523.1:0-29000 GCA_902168405.1 Peromyscus aztecus | reverse complement strand
TTATTATTATTGTGTATCAGCTACTGTTGAGCTCATTGCCGGGGTAGTTGAAAGATGCAAAGATATCCTGGCTTTCATAAGTCCCGGCAGGAGGGAGATGAGTGATGGCCGCGAGATGGGAGGAGGGAACGGAGGCTGGAACAGTGTACACTCTGAGAGTTGACTCGGAGTCCTTCCAACCTTCGTAAAACAGTGCCAAGAGCTTCTGAGATGGCAGCAGAGTCTTTTTGCCCACTTCTAGTCATAGCAGACTGAGGAAGGTGGGCGGAGACTACAGGGGTAGAGGAATAATCTGTGTTGGAAAACGGGGTCAGTAGGATCCACCAAGGATATACTTCTTGCCCCACGGGGATGCACATGGTGAGTATGCTTTGAGACTTAGGGATGGGAAAGTGGAAATTCTGTTTCAATATTAGCATTGAAGTAGGCAACATTTGTTTAGACTGTAGTTAAACATTGAGACTAGAGTTTGTTTGAATCATAGTTTTCGAAAGAAGCATATTTTATTTTAGATCATCCAGTGAGGTCCAGAAAATTCTGTCAGTAGAGGATCTACCAGAGCAGCTTTATCACTCGGCAGCACATTGGAAAAACCTTCCCACTATCAAAAAGAAGTTTCCTTAATGAGCTATCAAAATTATTGTACCTTATCACATGACCTCCTTTATGGGTGGGCTGTTATGTTTGGCAAAGAACCGTGGCCTGGCACATTTGTTTGGAGAACCCTCTCCTTCTCTGGAAGAAACATGTAATCTTGGTACAGCACGGTGGAAAACGGCAGAGCTTCATTGTTTGAACATTCTGGCACACGGTCTCTTTAGGCCAAGTGACCTGTGAAGTCACAAGAGCCAGTGTGCCGAGAAAGGGCCAGCTTTGATTCTAATATTTTGGTGTTATTACCTTGACATCTCAAATATTGGGTCCTTCTTGCATTTTGGTTGTGTGCTGGGACCCTCACATTTCAACAGGACGTCCTGCTTCTGGGTATCAGTTACTTTACTGACTGTTAGATGATCCCAAATATTGACAGAGACAGAGCGCACGGCGAGTGGGGGTGCCCAGGGACAGGGACTGTGAACTGAAGAGTCATCGAGAACTAGTATTATGTTATGATTCTAATATGCTTTCTTAAAATGGGGAGATTTCCTCTGCTCTATGCAAGAACTTCTTGCCTCCTAAATTCCTTTAAGTCAAGAAAATATTCACTGGGAGTGGAAAGAAATAGGGAGTGGACCGAGGGAAATGTGAGAGAGCCTTAGTATTTTGCGTCATGGGCAGCTTTGGCCTGCAAATCTGGCTCCGTTGCTAAGATTGCAATGTCAGGACTTTCTGTGGGCCCTTGCCAAACAGAGGGAGGCCTAGGCAGGTGCTTTGGCTTCGGATTCCTACTGTGGTTTGACTTTTGAGAGAGCCTACCTCCTCCGTGTCTGTGCCCAGGTGTTAACCCTTTTGGGAGGCCCACTCTCCCAAATCACTCCACTCACAGCTGCAGCCCTTTCCCATCTTCACACCTGATGCCCCCAATTTCTCCTCATAAAACTTTCAAATTAAATGCCTAAGACTCAATAGATGATCAGCCTTTGAATAAAGGTGTGAATGAGTTGATGGGCACATCTGTAACCATCAAAACTAACCCTTTTAGCGAGAATAAATGTACCAGCTAACTCATTACCTCTCATCTCCTAATTGGGTCTGTTCTCTGCAAATTGACATTAGTTCTCAGAATTCATCAGAACATTGTCCAGAAATACCCTGTGTTCCCAAGTCTTTAATCTCCAGATGTGTAAGATCCAGTATTTCCATTTGAGTGGGGCAATGTTAGGTGCTGTGTTTTCTAACATTCCCAGAGGAAATAAGATACAGCAGTATATTCCCCATGGAAGGGCATGTGGACTGACTGGATTTTACTCATCTGAGGGGGATCTCTCTGTTCTCTAGGAACCCACCTGGGATGTTTTTCTGTTCTTCACTTTGAACTGTATTTACTTCCAGGGAGTAGCTGTGTAGAGATCTTGTTGTCGTCAGTGTGACATGTCATCCTGCATATCCCTCAAAGTACTAGAGAAACTGGTATCACCATCTCCAGTAACACTAAATATCAATTTCAAGTTGAGTGCATTGGCTCACACCTTTAATCACAGCACTTTGGAGGCTGAAGCAGGCAGATCTCTGTGAGTTCAAGGCCAGCCTAGTCCACATGGTGAATTCCAAGCTACCTGGGGCTACATAGTGGGACCTCATTTAAAAAAAAAAGGGGGGGGGGAATTAAAAGTCTATGTCAACAGCTCTTTGTCTGTATAAAAAAACCAGTTATTTGTTAAATGTGTACTAACTTGAAAATAGCCCCAAGAAACTTTTGGGGTTCAAAGTATAATATTTAGTCAGTGTAAAGTTGCCCTGTTTTGAAATTACAGTTGGAAATGGAACTTGTTGACTAACGAGTATTTTGGTCATCAATTTGACAACTGAAGATTTGCTGCAGGATGGAGCAGTGAAGGCAGAGTGTGAGGGTAACTAAATGAGAGATTCTGTTTCGAGCATCCAGACTGAAAGGCCCACCTTTCAATGACTCTTCCCGAGTACTTTCATAATTTGGCCTTCATTGTTTTTAAATCTTTGAGAAAATTTATGAATAATCTTAAAATTAAATTTACTGGTATGAGAAATGAATGGCACCATCACAGGTTTAAAATATTTTTAAAGCAATATTGTCACTTGGTTCAGCCAAATTATATGCAGATGAATTTTTTTTCAATTATTCACAGTAAGAAGAATGCCTTTTTAGTCACTTGAAACCCTGTGGAGTAAGTGTAATAATGAAGTTTATTTTATTTATTGCTAGGAGTTAGAGGATCATAATTTAATAAAAAAAAAATCAAACTACTTTGCAGTGTCAAAGTTTGATTTTGTTTTCTCTTCTCACAAAATGAAGTCTGTGTGTTGCTGTGTCTTGCTGCTTAGGAAAGTGCTTCTGATGCAGTCATCGAAGTATATAAAAAAGTATTTCAGTCTAGGAGAATGGTTAAATGATGATCTCTGAGTTTCAGTCTGGATCAGGGTCCCATAATTTTAATGCCTTTCAGAAATGAGATAATTCTTGAAAGTTCCCTGTGTACTGTGTGTTTTCTTTTCCTAGGTAGAAAGAATAGCTGGGGCGGCTTCCTGGGCAAGGCCAGGGTGGAGAAAGCTGGCATTTCCCAGGGTGCCCAGGGGGAGGGCAGTTGTGCTGTCTCCATGGACACGGCAGTGCTTCATTTCCCCTCTAGGTGGTGACAAATGGGACTGAGCCCTGTGCGGTGGAGGCTAATGGAAATTCGCTCCTATAAACTTTGGCCAGTTTTTGCCCTACAGGCTTTAAGGAAGAATTTTACTTTCAAGCTGAATTTTGTGACCTTACTTCAAAGACTTAATTAACTCTAATGGGATGTGTTTAGACTCACAGGACCATTAAAAAAAGTATTATTTTTAATAATAAAAATAGCTCGATATTCAGGAATTAACCCACTCAATTCTTTTTCAAGGCATTTTGACCTGCCTTCTATCTCTGTTTGCATGTGACCCCTCAGTGAAAATTCCTAGGCCCTCTGAATAACTGTATGCGGCCATCTGTTTGGACCATGGACTACTTCACCAAATGGTCTAAACTACAAACCATACGTAACAAGACTTTAAAACGAGACGTTCCCCACTTCAACAGCAGAAGCACAGAAGAAGAAGTGTGCTTCACTGAGTCTTGGTTTCATCTGGTTATTTAGAAGTTGGAATTTTGGGGGGCGGGGAGCAGCCTAGTTCTGAACAACCCGGTTCAGTGAAGTAACCTTCAGACAACAGCTGTAATGTAAAAGGGCCATGCCAAGAACAACAGAGTGCGGTGGAGTTCCTGTCCCTTCAAGGGGGACAGCTGAGACTAGGGCTGGATTTTACAACAAAACCGAACAAACAAAAAGCCAGGCCACGACTTTTTGGCGAAAGGAAAAATACAGTGATTAGAACTCAGAAATTAAAAAAGTACTCTCTATAAAAAAGTGCCCAATCTTATCTGTGGACTCTTGGCTTCTTTTTACTGGTGGAGAAATTATTTTTATTTATTCAATACTTTCTGGGTAGGAAAAAAAAAACCCCACTACCTTGACTTAGTTAAAAAAAAATCCTAAATTAGAATTTGCTTAATTAAGATGAGAATTTGAAGAGCAAGGAGGAATGACCTCACGCCTTCCATGATTCAGTATCAGTTTTGAAAAAGTATTGACTTCTTTTTGACAGTCACTTTTCAGGGGCAGAAAATGTGACACACAGGGGTGTGGATTTGCAAAGCTGCTTTTCCTCCAAAATGCCACCCCAAGTTACAGCTAATGATGATAGATGACTGGGCCGGGATTTCCAGGTTACTGCCAGATACAACACTTGGGAAGCAAAAGAAAAAGAATGGTATCATTTAAGACAAGTAATTCTTTCCTTGCTTTGACTCTTTCCCAGAATAAGCATAAAATGTGCTACTTTTCTTCCTGGCATTAGGGAAGTATTTTCCAATCCATCTCATGCATGGCATTCCTTTATCAAGATCCTATCCGGGCTATGTCTACTTTGGAAACTGATCTCTGAGAATTATTCTCGTGCGTGGCTTCCCGAGTTTTCTCCCGTTTAACACTTCGCTTGAGTATATGCCAAGCTTTGCTTTAATTTGGTTAGGTTTTCTGGAATATACTATGACACTAAGAATAAAAAAAGTTTCAGATTTTCTTCCTTTTGGCATCCTCCTTTAAAAAAATTAACTTTTGGGGGCTATATTCACTGCTTTAAAATGTTTCATGATTGGGTGGCTATTAAAAATTTTTGTCAATGAGAAGGAACTTGAAGGGAAAAACCACATTTCTAATATTACACAGAAGGTGAGTGAGACTTTACAAAGTACTTAAAACAAAAACAAACACACACACACACACACAAAAAAAACTCTTGATGGCTGTTTAAAACACAAACACCGTTTATAAAACCCAGAAACATTTTCCTTGCTCTCAGGTTCTGAAGCCCCCGTGTCACAGAGGGTCCCAAAGGTTAAGAGAAACAGACTGGCGTCCATGAAGGCTGACAGTTCTGTTTTTCCACTTGTGACGACTGACTGAGAGACAAGGACAGCTAGTCAGGGTGCCGCGGTGCCACGGTGCCACCTTAATGACTTAAAACTCTGCGCAGACTTACTGTGATGGCCTGGAGTCTTCCCTTCACCAGCTCAGCTTCTTCCATTCTCGGAGTCAAGGACAGGCAGACGCCGAAGGAAGTCCCAAGCTACCATAAATCAAGGTGCCTCCTTGGGGAGAGGAGCTAGAGGTGACAGAAGAGACAGAGAGAAATCTGCTCTTTGTACCCGGGAGAGAGGAAGAGAATCCCGGCTTGTCAGGAGCGCCTCTGAGCCGAGGCACAGATGAGGCCAGACAGACACATGTAATGAGGGTGTGCTGGGGAGGCAGACGCTGAGGCTGCTGGCACCAGTTGACTGACAAGTTTGAACGGCAGCCGCACAAGCCCTTTTCCTTCAGGGGCTGCCAGCTCTTTGTTGTTCTGTGCACGGTTAGCGAGGCACATTTTCTTATTAACTGTTCCTTATCCAAGTCATTATTTTCCAGGAGCGGCACAGGGAACTGCCGTGCGTGCCTGCCTGCGTGCGTGCCTGCAGAGAGTCAGGGCAGCCAGGGTTCCCGCAGCAGCAGCACACCCTGTGTGTTGTGAGCCTGTGTGCTTAAGGTCACTTAGTGGACCTCAGTCTAGCCGCAGAGCTTACACACACACACACACACACACAGTGACAGAGACAGAGAGAGAGACAGAGAGAGAGACAGAGACAGGGACAGAAGTGCCAAATCATTTATCTGTCATTCCACCCCCCCTTGGCTTTAGATAATAATGATGGCTCCTGTAGTTACCTAAGAACTCCTACAGTAGAATTTTGACATTAATCTCCCCTCCCCTCTCCAACCTTCTGTCACAGACCTTGGAATCTTAGGTCTGGGGAAAATCAAAGGTGTTAAGGCGCTGATATTAAAAAGCTGGCTCCCTGGGAGTTCTTGGTGCCATCCTGGGATGTCTGGGGGGAATGCAGCTCCTGTTTTTGGATCCCATTCAGAAATGACACTCTTCAATTTCGGGAGGGTGCCCGTTTGACCTCAGCAGTTATGCAAGGAAAAGGAGTAAGCCGGAGAGAGTGTGAGCAGGCATTTGGTAACCCTCGGTGGACAGTCCCTACCCTTGAGAGGAAGGCCACGAGGCCCGGTGAAACTCAGGTCAAAGCAGAGACCAGGAAGCGCTGCAATTGACTTTGTTTTCTTTTCCCTCCCTGTTCTTTAGGTGCAGTTTGAAGTCGTGAACCCCAATTACCGTCCACCAGTTATTATGTGTTTGGATGCTATCAGCCCCTTAATATCACCATTCAGCCGGAGAGGTTAAACAGACAAGCCTGGCCCTTGAATGGACGCACGGCTTACATTTCTTTGTCTTTCTGATATTTGTCATAGTAGTAGCAAATATTTGTCCGTAGACAAAAGCATTTCATCTTATTTATCTGCGAGGTGTTGAGTGATAGGTGCTATTATTCCTATTTTAAAATGAGGCAACAGGTTCAGGGAGATCATTTGCCACATGGCTAATGAGTAGCAAAGCCGGGATGGGAATGTCAGCTGTCTGACTTTGTAACAGACATCCATTAAGCAATGCCCAAGGACACAGGGCAAGGAGAGACACAGGCTGAAGGTTAAGTCAATCTTTATGAGGGAGTTGGACCCCAGCATCCTCCTCCACCAAGCTCCCAGGATACTTAACAGCTAGATGGAAAACTTTAGGCAGAATCCTATGTTATTCTGTTCTGGGGAAATTTATAGAACTTAGTGAAATAAGATTGCTTCATACTTTTATTCCGATCTTCTCAACCACAGAGACCACACCCTGAGTCAGTCACCTGCACAGGAAGCTCATCACTTTCAAGAATCTGAAATCACAAGGGGTTTAATATCTAGAATATATAAAGAACAGCAAAAATTAGACACCAAAGAAGTAAAGTTGACAATCGATAAATAGGCCGATGATAGAAACAGAAGAAATACAATTAAAAAAAATATATAAATGACCAACAAGTATTTGAAAAAGGTCCTACATCTCTTGCCATCAGAAATACAAACTGAAGTAGTGAGGATGGCCACCATCAAGAAAGCAAATGACAAGAGATCTGGTAAGGATGTGCGGAAGAGGAACACCAACACTGTTGGTGGTGATGAAAACCAGTGCAGCCACTGTAGAAATCAGAAAAATAAAAATAGAACTACTATATGATCCAGTTATTCCACTCCTGGGGATATACCCAAGGGATGCTGTATCCTACTATTAAGACATTTGTGTATCCATACTTAGTGCAATTCCTTTCATAGTAGCAAAGACATAGAACCAGTCCACCTGTCTATCAACAGATGAATGGATAAAGAAAATGTGGCATTTTGTTCAGCCATAAAGAAAAACAAAGTAATGAAATTTGTAGGAAAATGGATGGGACTGGAAAACATTATTTTAGGTAAAGTAACCCAGCTCAGAAAGACAAATACTGTATATTCTTTCTCTCACTGGGTCTCTAACTGTGGCCTCTAACTGTTAACTGTGTGTATGCAGATGAGAGGTAATACGGGTAAGCATGAAGAAACTAAAGGGTCCTGTCCTAGTGACTGTTCTATTGCTGAGAAGAGACACCAAAGCCAAGGCAACTTATAAATGACTTAATTGGGGGCTGGCTTACAGTTTCAGAGGGTGAGTTCATGACCATCATGGTGGGGAACATGGCAGCAGGCAGGCATGGTGCTAGAGCAGTAGCTGAGAGCTTACATCTTATTCCCAGACTGTAGGCAGATAGAAACCTCAAAGCCCATCCCCAGTGACACACCTCCTCCAGCAAGGCCACACCTCCTAGTCCTTCCTAAAACAGTTCCACTAACTTCAGATCAAGCATTCAAATGTATGAGTCTGTGGAGGTCATTCTTACTGAAACCACCACAGGTCCCATGTGACTAGAAAAAAAAAAGAAAGAAAGGGGGATGAGGAAGAAAATAAAGCTAAGTGGAACAGGAGAGGACGACAGAAGAAAGGTTCTGCAAGGAAAAATAGGCAGAGAACTGGGGGCAGGGAGTGGGGGAGGTGAGGAACAAGTCAGAATGAACTGTATCTGAAGATCCTGTCTGGAAATACACTACTTTGTAAGATAACTTAAAAAATCAAATCAAAACAGAAGAGTCTGGGGCCTGGAAAGATTGCTCAGTGGTTAAAAACATGTCTTCCTCTTCTAGAGGACCTGAGTTTGATTCCCAGCATCCATGTCAGGGGCTCATACTCACCTGTAACCTCAGATCCAGGAGATCTGACTCAGGGCCTCTGCAGGCACCTGCCCTCCTGTGCACCCCCCTCCCATACACATGATTAAAAGTATATTTCAAAGAGAATCTGAGATCATACTGGAGAAAAATTGGTCTTTTTTTCTTCTATTCTTGAGAGACATTTAGGAGTAGAGAATAAGAGGCTGAATTAGGCAGGGATCAAATTTGATTACTATTGGATGGACGTTTAAACCAACAAAAAAGGTTAAATATTCAAAGCTTTTGATTTTGTTTATTTAACTGTAGATCCTGACTGATGTTAAGGACAAGAAAATCGCCATGATGAATATCTCAAGTCAGAATTCTGCATTTGCTTGCCAAAACTAATGGGCAGCCACCCAATTAATAATGTGGATCTTTTCCTAAAATCAATTTATCACCCAAATCTCATTTCTGCTGTAGGAAAACACAAAGATTTTTCTTCTTGGTTGAGGGAGGCAAGCAAGAGGAATTTAGGACAGAGCAGAATTTTGAGAGCTGATAAGTATTGCGTGTGTATTCATTTACACAATTAATATTGTTAAAACTGATAATATTTTTCAAGCACTTTTCAGTCATTTACCCTGCATTAGTTTACTGAATGCCTATCAGGTAGTACTGTGCTAGATGTTCGGGATTCTTAAAACAAAATTCTTGCTCTCTAGAAATTTATCCTCTAGTAAGCAATAAAAGACAACTATAATATGCAATATAGAGGGTGATTGTATTATTCTGGGTCCTCTGAGAAACAAATGCCAAGAAAGGCTATGTGGACAAAACTTTATTATGAGAAATGAATATATGAGAGAAAATTGAGAGAGAAGCAGAAAAGGCTGAAACTGGATCAGTTTGGGAATCTGAGTGGAAGGGAGAGGGAAAGTTGTGTAAGAGCAGCTGGTTCTGTAGTGCTGTTTAAGGGACATTGACCAAACACTTTGGAGTCCTGGAGCCAAGGGCAACCCTCAGAATGCTCCTGTGTCCTGTAGGAAAGAGCTCATGTAAGTATTCCTGTCATATTCAGTCATTGACTGGGAGTAGCCCCTGGGCTACATGGTTTAGATACAAACCCAGAGATGGAGTTCAGAGAACAGTAAACCAGACTCTTGCTCAGTCATGCTTCTGTACTTGATGTCCAAGAGAGATGCTTTCTCAGGACATAGTGATATTGCCATAGAGAAAAAAAAAAACGTGGAGGAGAATGAAGATTTCAGTTTAAAACTGGGTAGTTATGTTAACGTAGATAAGAGGGGCACATTTGAATAAGGCCTTAAAGGGAAGTGGGAGTTATCCATGATAACTAAGGGCAAGAACATAACAGGAAATGCCCATGGAAAGACCCTGCAGCTAGCATTCTGTAGAATCAGTCTAGTGTCATTAGAGGTGGGCACCAAGGGAACGGTAGTGACAGGAGATGTGTCTGGGAACATGGTGGGTCTCAATCCACATAGTACCCGGTGAACTATGGTTAGGACTAAAGATTTCACTCTGTGTGGGATAAGCAGCCACCAATCATTTTCAGTACAGGAGTCTTTCAAAGATGGAAGAAGAGACAATAGGTAGGATGGAACTGTATGATCGATGATGGTGGCTTGGTCAAAGGTGGTAACAATAACTGTGGTGGGAATTGTTAGAACTGTGTATATGTTTTAATCTTTTTTGGTAGAATCAAAAAGATTCTAGGGGTATAGGATATGAGATAAAGAAAGTTCTGGATAGCTGGGTGTTTTAATCTGAGGAAACATATCATCCATCAATTGAAGCAGAGAAATTGGTGAAAAAAAATTTGGGAGAAGATGGGGTCAGGTTGGGGCATGAATATGACTATCAAGAGCTTATATTTTCACCAAGTCAATTAGTTATCCATTATCCAATAAATGGTTGACTATGGATTTTGGAATTAAGGAATGATGTCCTTGACAGATGTATAAAATTTACAATACCTTTAGAAGTGTAAGTTGGCTCACAAAATATCTAGAGTTATAAACATAACTCATAAAACAGTGTAGCCTATTGAACTAGCATTCATTAGATGCTAAGTATGTAGTTATAATCCGAGACCTTTGCAGAACAGTAGTAGATCTCTACCTGCTCTCAATGATTTTATTAAAACAGTTTAACCAGATCTCCTGTGTTTGTTAACCAATGTCAATGATGATGATGAGTTAAAAGTTATACTTTATCACCAGCATTACTTACCTTCCTCATCACCATGACCAATGCCTGGCAGAAGCGTCTTAAAGCAAGTGAGGTTTACCTCGGCTCACAGTTCAAGGGATATGGACCGTGGGAGGGAAGGCATGGAGGCTGAGATGGCTTGGACTGGGGTGGCAGTAACTCGTGGTCAGGCTTGCTGCATCTTGAAGATCAGGAATAAAAGAGTCTGAGCCAGAGGCAGGGACGAGGTATAACCTCTAGAAGCCAGTCCCCACAGGCCCACCTCTGCTAGCCCTGCCACTTGTTTCAGAGGGTCCCCAACCTCCCCAAACAAGACTATCAACCGGAGATCAAGCGCTCAAACACAAGAGTCTATGGGGACATTGCACATTCAAACCATAGCATTTCCTGACTTTTACTGCGAATCAGTGGGGTATAAGAAATTTGAAACAGTTCCTCTTTTTGCAAAGAATTTTACTGTCTGGTTGGAGAGGTAAGATATATGTTTGAAAAAAAAATTAGTGAACAAACAAACAAACAAACAAAAAAACCATACCAATAAGCCAACTACCATTGTATCTTGCTGTAAGGAAGTATTAATTATCACACTGTTTGAGACCGTATTACCTTGCCCTGGCAACATCCTGTGGTGTTTGGGGATTGCTACTGGACCCTTTCATAGAGTGTGTGAGTAACAGCCATGGTGGCGCCCACAGTAAGTGCAAAGCGAGGGGAAGAAGGCAGAGATGGATGGGAGGGGCCAGGAAGTGACCTCAGGGAGAAAGCTGGACTTACAAGCAGAAAAGACATCTTCTAAGGTTAGAGGACTGAAAGGTCATCATCTTTCTTTGAGCAAAGAGAAGTATTACAAAGACTGACAGAAATATATATCTGTACACAGAGCTCGACATTCATGGAAAGTGAATGAAACTCGTAGGAGAGGAAAGATCAGATTTATGTTTTAGGAGAATAAAGATGTCACCTTTTCCTAGGACACATAGGAAGAAGGAAAAATAAGGCAAGAAGAGCTACTAGAAGATAGGAAATAGATTCCCGGAGGACCCTGCCTATTGGTGTAGATCCCAGTCCCCTGCCCTTCTCAGTTTTTCCTTCTAGCTTATCTGCATCACTTTGTGTCATCTCTGATCTGAAGAAGCACTCTCTACCAGGAACACTGTAACCACCACATTTGCCTAGGATCCAGAATGGGCAACTGAAACCAAAGAATGGAATACCTACCCATCAAAGACACAACACCACCCCCTCAAATGTCATAACTCCAGATGTGCAGATCCTGTCCCCAAAACACAAACATGAACAGCTAAGACTATATGCTTCCTGAAGAACACAGTGACCCTATGGCAATAGGCACTGAGGACAGCAAGTTAGCTGAAATATAAGACAAATATTTCCAAACAGCAATCGTGAATATGTTCAAGGACCTTAAAAAGGATACTAATAAATGTTTTAATGATGATCATGAAAACACAAACAGTTGAATGAAATAATGAAAGCATTTCAAGACGTGACAGTAGAATTTAACAGAGAAATAGAATCATGACAGAAAACTCAAACTGAAATAAGACTGGAAATGAAAAATTTAGGAAGTTAGTAAAAACCTCAGATGTAAGCCTAAACAACAGATTAGAAGATGGAAGTGAGAATTTCAGATCTTGAAGACAAGTTGAAGCATATATCTACAGAATATTCCACCTAACACAAAAGAATATACTTTCTCCCCAGCAGCTCATAGGAAGTTCTCCAAAATTGACATTATACTTGGAAACACAGCAAATCTCAACAGACATAAGAAAACTGAAATAATACCCTGCATCCTATATGACTCCCATGGATTAAAGCTAGATTTCAACAACAATGGAAACAACAGGAAGCTTATAAACTCATGGAAACTGACAACTCACTACTGAGTGAAAAATGAGTCAACACAGAAATCAAGAAGGAAATTAAAATCTTTTTAGAATTGAATGAAAATATATCATTTAGCTGTTAAGAACATTTGAAATTATGAATCTGAAGGTAAACAAATAGAGCTAGAAATAAATCACCTCGAGTGAGACAACCTAGACCCCAAAGGACTGATCTTGTATGTTTTCTCTTAGATATGAATGTTAGCCTTTAAGCTTTCAATATATGTTCTCTAATCTGAATAACCACAGAGTTTATATACCTAGTAAGGGACTAGAGGGGCGGAAAGGATCTCCCAGGGAAGGGGAAATAGGATATAGTGTTACGGAGAGACAAATGGGGACTAGAATAGGAGGCTTAGATAGGAAGGGGGATGGGAGTGAAGGGTAAGGGGGGGAATATGGGAGGGACAACTAACACTAACTAAAGCCCATTTGAAAAACCATGTGGACACCTCCCACTTTAGAAGCTTCCTAAAATATATACATATTTACACATTTGAAAATAATATAAATGGAGTCACTAAATAGTACGAAAGACAATGGCCCAACTAGATATCTTATAGCACCAAGCACTAGTCCCAGGAATAGGTTCCATTTTGGTGAGTTGTCCAAGGGGCCCCATGGAAATCCTCAAACATCACAGGCTATTGTCTGGCTATTGATTACTCTCCACAACCCGATGGTAAGGCCCAATTGCTGAAGATAACCTGTATATATGTCATAGAACAGAGAAGTTGAGCTGGTGCTTAACTAGAAGCTTCATACCTACTAACTCACATTCAAGGTATTGGAAGGTACTCTGCATGCTGCCAGAGGAGAAAGGTAATCATTAATATCATCCAGCTATGAACCCTATGACCTACAACAGTGACCTTCCTGCACGATATACTGATGTAAATGTAACAGAGATACAGGTGTTATGGGAGTAACCAACTACTTTCTGATTGGATTTATGGTCCACTCCAAAGATGGAGCCCATGCCTAACACTGCTAAAGTGGCCTAGAACCTGAGACTACATAGATCATGGGTCTAGGGGAAGACCTAATACTGGTATTTCGCTAAAGGAATATAACATTAAAATGATTCCCAATGACAAACTGCTATACTTACAGAAGTGCCTTGCTCAACCCACATTAGAGAAGCTTCTTCTTGCAGTAGATGGGAATTAAGACAGAGATCCATGACTGGACCATGTGCAGAGAGCAGAGGCTTTGGAACACTCAGTCAACAAAAGGATTTTTTTTCATCAAACCTCACTTTTTAAGGCTCAGGGATCTAAGTGGAAGGGGAAGTGGAAAGACTATAAGAGCCAGAGGTGATGAGTGACTCCAAGGAAACAGTGTTTTCCCAGACACAACAGCACTGATGCACATATGAACTCACAGACTGTGGCAGCATATGCAAGACCTGCCCAGGATCAAGCTAGATGGGGTCCCAGCATTGAGAGGGGAATTGAACAAGGAGTCCCATTCCTAACCAAGAAGCTGTCTGCAATTGATACTGGCTGGCAAAGGCAAAACTGGTTTTCTTCAATGGAGCCTCACTGGGTTTATCAACCACAATTCAGGGCAGTGCCCGTGCCCAGGAGTAGGTGGCCAACACAAAACAAACCCAGTAATATTTTTGTGGACTTTTGGTTTCATATTGCTTTGTTTTGGCTTTTTTTCTGTTTTGTTCTTTTGCATGTTTTAATTTTAATTTTTGTGTTAATTTTTTGTTTGTTTTTTAAAAGAGAGAGAGAAAGAAAGAACATAATATTGGGTGGGTAGGGAGATGGGGAGGATTTGGGAGGAATTCGGTAAGGGGAAAATGTGATCAAAATACGTTGTATGAAACCTTTTTTTTTTTTTTTTTTTTTTTTTTTTTTTTTTTAGTAATAATACTATAATACTAATACTACAGGTAAGAAATAGGCACTGGGAGTGAGTACCTATGGGAAAATATTAAAACCTTGCTGATGATTGTTAAGAGGTAAAATACCCAGAATTCTCCCTAGTCTTCAGAAGGTCTGGACCAAGAAGCCAGGTGTGGTTTCAGCATCCCTTCAAAAACGAAGGAGGAAATTTAATCCACGTACACTTTTGAGAAGTAGTTAGACTCAAGGGCACCTCTGTGAGTCGGTACTACACTAGTTAAAAAAGTGTGTGCTTTTAATTATATGATAACTTTCATCACGTTATGATATAGCCAAATGCTCCTGCAGATGCAACCTCTTGACCTTGAAGTACTCAGTCTCCAGAACTATGAGCCAAATAAACTTCTGTTGTTTATAATTTACATCTCTAATTTACACAGTCTGTGGTAGTTGGTGGTAGTTGCTGTAGTAGCACAAAATGTGGAAGAATAGAAAGTATAAAGCCAGTGGGATCTTGGTGCTTAGGTATACTTATAGATGCAAATATGAATAGGAGGTAATCACACACATCCTAGCGTGGTTATTTCCAGGATGAATATTTGAAACATCTTTTCTGGAATCTTTTGAAACAAGGTCTTGCGTGAGGAAATGGACTCCTAACCTCTTCAGACTTCTGGAGGCCTAAATTGGTATAAGCCTAAGGAGAAGAGTCTAAAAAACTGTTTTTTTTTTTCCAGATAGGGTCTCTGTCATAGGGTTTCTATTGCTGTGAAGAGACACCATGACCACCATAACTCTCATAAGGGAAAAAAAAAAACATTTAACTGAGGTGGCGGTTTGCAGTTTCAGAGGTTCCGTTCATTATCATCATGGTGGGGAGCATGGCAGAGGGCAGGCAGACATGGTGCTGGCTACATCCTGATCAGAAGGCAACAGGAAGTCAACGATGACACTGGGAGTAGCTTGAGCATAAGAGACCTCAAAGCCCACCCCCACAGTGACACACTTCCTCCAACAAGGCTACACCTACTCCAACAAAGCCACACCTCCTAATAGTGCGCCTCCCTATGAGCTTGTAGGGGCCAATTACATTCAAACTATCACAGTCTCAGTGTCCCAAAACTGTTCAAGGCCTAGGCTCACCTCGAAGTTGTGGCAATCTTCCTGTGTCAGCCTCCTGAGTGTTGGGATTGCAGTCATGGGCCACAATACTCACTTGGTTTCTTTTGTAAATGTTTTGTCATTTTGAAATTTTTCCTTTATAGATTTTGTTTGGGGTGGAGTCTCCTTATATAGCCCAGGCTAGCTTTGAACTTGTTATGGATCCCAGGCTAGTGTCCACCTCCTGATCCTCTGTCCCATCTGCCTACTGCTGGCATCACAGGCGTGTGCTACCACAGGGTGCTGAGGAGCTTCCTCCTTATACTAGCTCTGGAAGGGCTCATCCAGACTCTCCTGGAATCACAGGTTTCCATGTTAACCCATCCTAAGAGTCAGCTCTTCCTGACTGTCTGACAGCCCTCCAACTGTGTCCTTCTCTAGTGGACCCCTCAATGAGACTGAATTGCTGTGGACAAGAAATACACTGGTCTGTGACTAGGGAAACCACACACACCACAAGAGATCTCTGATACTGGTGTATTTTCTTTTTCTCTTTCTTTTCTTTTTCTTTTTTTTTGAATTTCCACTGGTATTTCCACTCCAGGGCATTCTATATTGTCAGAACTACGGTACTATTTATTTCTTTGCTAGGTAATTTGACCTTTAAGGTTGCTAGGATAAACACACTTCAGTATGGTCCACAGTGTTGGTGTTCATCTTACTTGAACTGTATGTATCATTGTGCAGAGTCCATCCTTCTTCTCTTCCTTTTCTCTCTTGGCCACCTAACATCTCACTCTCTACTTTGATCGCTCTTCATTGGTGTCCCTTCAGCCTTCTTTTCTGGTTCCTTCTTTTATTTCTCTTAAAATTGCCATAGGCTGGTGCCTAGTTGGTGGTGATCTATTCGCTATGTATCT
The DNA here is from genome assembly GCA_902168405.1 of Peromyscus aztecus. NCBI lineage: Eukaryota > Metazoa > Chordata > Mammalia > Rodentia > Cricetidae > Peromyscus > Peromyscus aztecus. The sequence goes on along the minus strand of CABHPQ010168523.1, from coordinate 12,657 downwards.
TACAGCGTTCATGCCAGTTAGATGCTAAGATGCCCAACTGTATTTATAGCTCCAACTTAGACTTCTGCCCTAGGCTTCAGACATCATCTCTGTATGGAGTTCATGTGCCCACATGGCTCTGTGATTCACTCCCTTATTTTTAACTATACATTTTCCTGGATGATCTCTTCTCAAAGAGCCCTACCTTGACCACACCATGCAACACTCAAGATCTTTCTGCTAATACCAGCCCCAGCAGCCCACTTTATTTCTTGTTTTCACCACAGCCTTTATTGTTTTCTACAATATCACAAAATGTGTTTCTGTTGTTGTCTGTCTTCTTTATCTACAATGCAACTTCTATGTAACAAGAGTTTTTGTTTGACTTCTAAATGCTTAGGTAGATTTGATAGTTAATGGACACCAATTAATTGTCAAATGGTGGTCTCCTGATTCATTGGACTTTTCAATATGTATCAAGGGCTTTATAGACCTACCTAGTAGACTGGGAATTTATAAAGTTTATTTATTTATTTATTTAGTTTTTTTGAGACAGGGTTTCTCTGTGTAGTTTCGGTGCCTGTCCTGGATCTCCCCCTGTAAGCTAGGCTGGCTTTGAACTCACAGAGAGCCGCCTGGCTCTGCCTCCCGAGTGCTGGGATTAAAGGCATGTGCCACTGCCGCCTGACTTTATTTTTATTTTTTGAGACAGGGTTTCTCTGCATACCCTTGGCTGTGCTGGAACTCACTCTGTAGATCAGGCTGGCCTTGAACTCAGAGATGCACCTGCCTCTGCTTCCCGAGTGCTGAAATTAAAGACATATGCCAGCACTGCCCAGTCATAAAGTTTTATCTTTAACAGACATATTCTAGTTGTGCTCCTGTAGGGCACAGTATGATATTTGTTTCTATACATGAATATATTCCACAAGAATCAAATCAAGGTCATTAGCCCATTTATTACTTCAATCATTTACCATTTCTTTGAGATGAGAAGATGAAAAATATTTTCTTCTGGTTATTTTGCAATATGCATTGGTAGTTGCTGTGTACTAGAACTTCTATGGTTTGGGAAATTAACACTCAAAAAGATTAAAGTATGAACAGGTCATAAATATGGTGAGCTATGAATTGAGGATTTAAATCTAGGAGCATCTAGCCCCAAAGCTCCATCTTAGTGCTATAATACATCTCACCTCTAAGTTCACATAATCATAAGGAGATGCCCCACTACCAGGTTAAACAATATACAATCACGTACCTCGAATAATGCATTATGCATGGCATATAAATTTCATCATTTTGATCATTTATGAAATCAAACTTTTTTAAGGTTGGACACGTCCATAACCATCTTTCTTGGACACTTACTGGAAGTTGTAACTATTCAGTAAAGGAAGTAGTCTGAAATTACACTGATGTACTAACAATGACTACAATATTAGACTACTGTGTGTGGCTTAGCAGCCTGCTTTCTCTTTGAGCATTATTAATTACTTTAGATTGGGTTTCCTAGAGGTCAAACTACTGTTGGGGAAAAAAAAATAAGCTGGAAAAAGATATTTAATGAAACCAATTTTTTTGACTGTATAGAAATAAAAGGTGCAGCTGTTTTCACCCTATTGCAAATAACCACAGATAAAAACACAACATATTATCAAACAAAACTTACACAGTAATTTCCCCATAAGCCTACTAAGCCAAGTGAAAATGGTTCCTTATTTATATCTCTTCCCTTGTCCACATAAACGAGATACTACTATTTAGCGTATCTGAGACCCTCTCTGAATTTACTGCTCATGCATCAGCCCCTTGTACAGTGTGCGCTGAGGAGGAAGATGGGAAGGACCACGTTGATCCAAATGTAATTGTATTTGCTGTGAGCAGGAACATTCACTGAGGACCGTTGGCCTGACTCATTCTCCTTCCTCTGTTGGCAGGGAAGGAAGCCGCCCTTCCCTCAGCGCTGTTCTCAGTGTTGGAGGCTTTCCAAAACGCTGGCCCACTGTGATGCCTTCACTGGACACTTTCAGTTTGAGACAGCCGATCCAATGTGACATTTCAAATGTTTGTTTCCGAAACAAAATGTGGTTTGAATGGCGTCCATCATATGTGAGAGCTCATATCAAACTGTCCTTGGTAAGTGCGTCTCTGTCCCTCCTACATTTTAGCATCAAGTGAGACCCACACAGAACACCATTGTTGGGTAACCCTCATCCTGTTCAAGAAATTATTTTTCACTGTGCCTCTCCAGGAAAAAGTTGTTGGGTTTCTGTTTTGTTTTTGGCTGAGTAACTAACTACAAACACTGTCAAATTAATGAGAATGTTGGATTTAATAATTGAGTTAAACTAAAATTTAAAAATTAAATACCTAGATTGCTTCTGATAGATAGTTTTTGCACTAAAAATATTGACCTTTTATTACTTTTTAAAAAAGATTTTTAAAACTTTATATGTGTGTGAATGTTTGCCTGCATGCATGTATGTGCACCACATGTGTGCCTAGTACAGGCAGATTCCAGAAGAGGGCACTGGAGTTACAGGGGGCTGTGAGTTACCAGATGGGTTCTGAGAACTGAACCTGGGTCCTCTGCAGAGCAGCCAGTGCTCTTAACTGCTGAACCACCCCTTCAGTCTTCTTGCTTTGGGTTTTGAAAAATTATTTCTCTTTTATCTCCAGAAGTCCGTGATTTTAGTTTGAAGAGTAACTGATACTTTATAACATTTGAGTAGCTGGAAGTTTTGCCCCCAGATTTTCTACTTCTTCTTCTTCTTCTTCTTCCTCCTCCTCCTCCTCCTCCTCCTCCTCTTCTTCTCCTCCTCCTCCTCCTCCTCCTTCTCCTCCTCCTTCTTCTTCTGTTTTTCCCCGAAACAGGTTTTTTTTTTTTTTTTTTTTGTGTTGCCTTGATTGTCGTGGAACTTACTCTGTAGACCAGTCTGGTCTCCAACTTGCAGAGATCTGCCTGTCTGTGCCTCCTGACATTCCCCTTTCATTTTTTTCCTGTACCTTGAATTACATTTGCTGATGGTATGGCAAAAAACATCACCCAGCATTTATACAGAGCCAATAAAAGCCAACAGAGAACCCGGAACATATATTTCAGGAGTTGTTTCTCCACAATCAAGTTGTTGATTCCATGACTCCATTAGCTTCTCAAAATTGGACTTGGGGATTCTTCAAATAACTGTATTCCATAAGAAGTTTCATAGAACATTTTTGTCCCACCCCACATGTGAGCAATTTGGAAATTGGATACAGAAATGTGAAGAGATAGCACTGCTGAGCAGAAGCTCGCAATTCTGAATTCCAATCGCTCCCTGCTTCTATCCATACATCACACACTTCATAAACCATCTACTGACTATGTAACAACATGCCGTGTGCTACAAAGATAAATAAAACAGTGAACTCATTTCAGTGAAGAAGACAGAGGGAATGGAAGATAGAAGACACTGAAGAAAGTGAAAAGATCATTACAATCAGAGTCAGGGCAGAGGAATGGCCAGGTTCAGCCTAGCACAGAGGACAGAGGGACTGTTTGAAAGTTTTAGATTTGTACAAATGAGAGTTAATGACGAGAATGAGTCAGGAGTGTTCAATGGGGGAAGCAAAGGGAACATTCCATAGTCACAGCCCTTGCTTTCTGAAATCTTCATAGAATCTTTCCAGGTTCCTTAGGGCACGATGGATGACATGCTACCCAGTTGTCACATACAGGTATATAAATGCCAGTTTGTTACATAAGGAATGTGTTTTTCAAAGTATGTCTCTCTGTATACTGTATTTGCATATATATTACATACACACATGCGTCCATACACATACATGATAAAGAATGTTTATCTCTATGTATTTATTAATGACACTCAAATCCCATATCAAAATCATGGTTCTCTTTGCCTGTGAACTCTTCAGTAGGAGGGAATGCTGTGTGGAACAGGAGGGACTGCTTCCTTCACGTTCCTGCCTTGATGTCTCTCAGTGAGAGATTGTGACCTAGAGATGTAAGCTAAAGTAAACTGTTTCATCCTCTAAACTACGTTTAATCAGAGTATGTAGTCACAGCAACAGAGAGGAAACTAGAATGTACGTTATTTTTCATTTAGTGCCTTCACACTTGCTGAGCGCATCTCTCTACACATGTACGTCAGTACCATACCTGACTGGCTCAAGGGAAAGAGCACACTCATCCTTCTCCAGGATCAAAGAGCCATCCAACGATTTTATTCCGAACATGGGAAAACTGAAGCCAACTTGGGCAGGGTGCCAGTTCATTAAATGGTAACATTCCCTGTCCAGCAGATTTTCCATTAGACTGCCTGGAAATCTTGGAAGGTTGGGTTTGATTCTTTGTCATTATGGAAATATTGTATAAGCTTATCCAATTAGTTCAGCTTCTAGGCAGAACCATCCCTCTAAAAGCCAGGGTGTGAGCCAGTTATGTTAAAGTGGATTTACACGGCAAAGCAGAAATGAGCCGGCTGTCAATGTGTCTGCCCTTCAGCCCATTCCACTGGTGAGAATGAGGGCTGGGGGCTTGCTTACTGACAGATTGGGTTCCAGACCATTGTAATTCTAGCTTCAAGATTTTTGGAAATAAGTGTTTTGAAAGATGCCAACTGAAAGCTTACTTCCAAAATATTTAACGGGTCTCTTTTTAGAGAGATGGATGCTTTGCCAGTGTTTATTATATATGCCTTACTTAGACCTTTTGAAAGGACCCTAAAAAATGCCCTCCTCCCCCCAAAATCCTTATCATTTTCCACTTGGAAGTTATACTCTAAAATAGGAAATACCTTTGTTGTTCCATCATTGAATCAGTCATACAAAGTGAAATTCTTTTGGGTCCATACCCGTTATTTTCCCTCCTTCCCTTTTCTCTTTTTCCCTCCCCCTCTTCTCCTTCTGTTCCCTTTTCTTTTCTGGTGAGATTCTAAGTGTAGGAGTTAGATTGCTTAATGTGTGCTCAGGGCAAAGACTGAAAGGATTGCATTATACAGCCATGCTGTGGTGTGGGTGGGGTGAGATTCTAAACAGTACCAAGCTCCAAGAAATAGAATCACCACAAACAGATCTGTAGGGACTTCCTTAGAGTTTAACCAGAGTCCACATTTCCTGTGGAATTTGAAGACTTAGAATGTCACCCAGCAGTGACAGGGACAGCTGCCTGTTTATACTCTCATCACTTGTATGTCACCCAATTCTTAAAATCCCAGCAATAAAAATATCTTCTTAATATATTTGATTGAAATGTTATACAAATACATTTTGAAGGGAAACTTTAAAACAAAATATAAATTTCTCACTTTGCAGAATTCCTAAGGTCAGTCTTCCCCCCCTACCCCCCAGGAAACTTGGAATTCTTTAAGATGAAATCTGAGGCTGTTAGTGTGCCCACATCATAAGCAGCCGCAGAGGTCAGTTCCTGAGTAGAATAACAATAGCAGCTCAACTTGGAAACCAAGGTCCACCCAGATAACTATCTTCTGTTAATTTTGTTTAAGGCTTTATTGCTCAACGTTCTCCATTTGACAGTTTTATTCTTATCGAAGTGTATCCTTAGCTCCTCCTTTTGTTTATATCTCCTCTTTGAAGATGGATAGGGGTGGAAACAAAAGAAAACAACAGCCTTTCGGGAGTTCCTTCTTTGAACTTAGCTGGTCCCTCTGTGTGAAGGGGAAAGGAGGTGCATCTCACCATGACGGAATGGAGTAGTTTCTGGGAGCTGGTGGAGCGAGTGAGCTTGTCAGGCCATGTGAATAGTTTCAGTTTTCATGAGCTTTGTGGGACTGTAGGGTCTTCCCCCTTTCCTACAAATCCACAAGTGTGGATGCACATGGGGACAAATGGAAGGCAAGCAGAGGGCGCACTGTGGGTATACAGCAGGGACATACCCAGAGGGATCCTTATACACCATTACAAATGGCAGCTGCCAAGTGCCAAGCTATTTATAAAGATGAGGCAGTGACTTGCTAGCACAGGGCACCAAATAAAGACAGGCTTGTGCACAAAAACGAATGTGACAACTCAGTTCCGGGCATTCGTTTTTTGATGATCTCCTTTTCCCCTCCTTGAGTCTTGACATTCCACAAAAAGCAGACTGCATGATCTCCCTGTGGGGAACAACTCAGGATTTAGCTTTATTCACAAGATTCTTTATTCCAAAGAGCTAATGTTCTAGCTGACAGAGTACATGTTGCATGGCAGCCTGCTGCCCCCTCTACTTGGGAGAAACATTTACTCCTACAAAGAAGTCCTAAATGCTAGCCAACTCGTAGTCAGCATTTCTTTTCATATTGACCTAAACCATTGATTTTGGTTTACTCTTTTGTTTTTTTTTTTAAATCAATCAAGTCTTTTCTCTGTTTTATGTAAGGTTCTTCAAATAAAAGAGCTCTGAGCTATTTGAGCTTTTACATTTCCTCTATTTGCTTTGAAGACCAAGTTCAGGCTACCTCAGAATTTCTCCTTAACAAGAGAAGAATGAAGCAGAGCAGAAGAAAACTTAATTTGAATCATTTAGGGGATGTGGTATTACCGGGGCACTTGCAGGTGGCATTCTAGGAGAAGTGGGTAGACAGCCATGTTATGTATTCTTTGACCCACAGGCTCTAGGAACTCCTAGCACCTTGAGTGTAACATTCACCTTGATGTGGGAGACTGTTGAAAAGACACGTATCTGAGCTGGGGATACCGATTAGTTATTTTTGGGGAGGTTATTTTTATGTGTGTGACCGAATCATCCCAGATTTCAACATGAAGGAATCTGACTTCATATAAAGCTTAAATGCAGGATCTGGAGACATGGCTCAGTGTTAAGAGCACTGACTATTTTTTCCCAGAGGCCTGGTCTCCATGGGCACTGCACGTACATGTTGTACAGACATATATGTAGGCAAAATATCCATATACATAAAATAAAAATCAGTCTCAAACGGTGAGTTCAAGGTGCTGCCTTTAAAGACAAAGAAGGATAAGAGACCTTTCTCCCAACCTTGGTAAGCTCTGAGTGTGGTTAAGTAGATGACAGAGAAAAGTCCAGCAAGAGGGACCAGCATCACCGAATGAGCAGCTGATACAGATCACCAGAGGACAGACAGGCAGAGAATTCCAGCAGTGGAGTAGGAGACTATGGGAACCTCCTGGGGCCAAAAGAAAGGACTTGAGCTTTTAGGAGTGTTCTGCCCTCCCTGGCTAGGAACAAGAGAGTCAAAGGCAATTGCAATTTCAGTTTTATCCTTCACGCTTCCCCTGGCTGTCTTGCTTGGACTGTGGCCTGAGAAAAGTTCTTTTGAGTGGGCAATGGCCTTTGTAATATCAAGATACAAAATGAAGCACTGCAGCTTTTATTCCCATTTCTGTCAATAGCTCTTGGCTCTTTCTGCCAAACCAAGAAGTGCTAACACATTTAGAGCTTGTAGCCAACGTACTGACTCAAGCAGCATGCATAATTAATCTCATATCATGGCTGGTTTCATTTACTCTCTTTCCTCCAAACGTGCATAGATTTCTTGGTCATTACCTCATGTATCCCTACTACTTAATGAAGCCCCTCCCTCCACTTAATCATAGCCTTATTATTTTTAGGGAGAACCAGAAACAAGTCTAGGTATACTTATTAGTCTACCACTTCTCCAAGCATTTAGGTTAACTTGAATTATACATTTAGTGGCGAAAATACTTCCCATAATCTCAACGAGATGTGCACTAAATCAAACACTCAGACGCTGCTCTGTTGAGTGGTCAGTCCTTGCACTAAAAAGCAATCTTCTCCCTAAGGAAGTAGCTTGATGATCAGGCCTATAATAGAACATCCATTCTACCTACCATCTGTGTGTCAGTAGGTCATGTGTTAGTGTCTGTGTGGTTAGTTGGAAAGGAAGAAGTCATTGACGTGTCAAATTAATTTGGTTTCAAATTGTTGCTGTGGGACTGGAGAAATGGTTCAGTAGTTAAGAACACTTGTTTTTTGCAGAGGACCTGTGTTCAATTCCCAGCATCCACATGACCATTTATAGCCACTCATAACACCAGTTCCAGGGGAATCTGACACGCTCTTCTGACTTCCATGGGTACCAGGAACGAATGTGTTACAAAGACATTTATGCAGGCAGCACACTCACACACATAAAATAAAATAAATAATTCAAAAAAATTAATAAGAGGTTGTCAGGACCAAATAATGAAGGAAAGTTCTGAGAGCATCTATTCACAAAGTGAACGCCTCCACTGCCGTACATCTTAAAGTTGTGATTGTTGTGGAGCAGTTGATTCTGTTCATGCAACAAATATTTATGACCTGTCTACCATGAGCAGGTACTAGATAAAGAGCAGTGGTAGAATAATAAGAAAAGTAGCCATTGTCTGTTCTCCTGGACCTCAGATTCTGTGGTGAAAGATTTTAGGCACAAATGAAGTATTGGACTGAGTTAAATGCTACAGAGCAAACCAAGAAGGAGCTCACACAGAATTAGTAAATGGGGCAGTGACTTTGATAGCATGTATCTAATTTAGATGGAGACACCAAGGAAAGTTTTTCTGAAGAGATATACTTGAGTTTTCTCAAGGTGAAAACTAGGCTTCTTTCCGAGTCACATTCTTCTTTTCACACTCATGGACCCATGAAGTTTAGAGAAATACTTTATTTTGCATATGAGTGTTGTTCAAGCAATTATGTATATGCACTGTGTGTGTGTGTGGTGCCCATGGAGACTTAAGAGAGTGCTGGATTCCCTGGAACTGGAGTTATAGGTAATGATTATGAGCCACCATGTGGGTGCTGGGAGCTGAAACTACGTCCTCTGCAAGAGCAGCAAGTGCTCTTAACTGTGGAACCATCTTTTCAGCCCCATTTATTTTATTTTTATTTACAGTTTTCAAATTAGGCCAACCTTTCCCCACCTTGAACCTCAGAGGAGTGTATATGAACATTCCACAATCACATATTCTCTGTACTGTGACCAGTTATGAGTCTGTAGTAATTGCTACTCACTGCAGAAAGAAACTCCTCTAACACTAGTAAGTACACTAATCTATAGGCATGAACACAACTATTTAGAAGGCAATCTGACAGGTACATTTTATCTACTTAAGAACAATAGCAGTATTTTCCTCATTATGACTTCCTCAGCCACAGGCCTTTGGCCAGGTATACGGTACCGGATATGAATTTTGTGCCTATGGAGCAGGTGTAAAATCAGACTAGAAAGCTAGTGGTCACCTCATAACTAACAGTCAAGCCTTTATTGCACTAGTACATCCTGCATGAAGGGACCACAGCTAAGTGAGATTGTTAGGTACAGTTCTTTCCCAGTACCCTCCACAGCATCTTGGAGCATGATAAACATGACCATCAAGAAAGGAGTTTCCAGCTCAATACCTCCTCAATTTCTTTATGTCCTGAAGTCAAAGTGTATAGTGTTTTTTTTTCTTTTTCTTTTTCTTTTCTTTTTTTTCTGAGACAGGGTTTCTCTGTGTAGCTTTGTGCCTTTCCTGGATCTCGCTCTGTAGACCAGGTTGGCTTCGAACTCACAAAGATCCGCCTGCCTCTGCCTCCTGAGTGCTGGGATTAAAGGCGTGCACCACTACTGCCCGGCCTGTGTATGGTGTTTTTTTATCTGTGGGTAATTTTTTCCTGTTTCCATGTTTGTTTTCCTTTTAATAAGTACAGTATCTTCTAACTGGGAAAAATTGCCTCCAGGTAATTGGTGGTACTTAAAAAAATTGACTCAAGACTATAATAGCCATGGTCTACTTGTGAACATAGCTATTTTCAGAGATAATAGATATTTTCTCCCAGTGAGAAGCTACTTTGGTTTTTGTAATTCCATATACTTTTATGAGTATGATGGCTTCCCAAATAATGTATGTCAGCTCTTTGCAGAAATTAGTTGTGTGAAAAGGAGTATTAATTTAGGCGATGTCTACCTATAAAGTAGCCACCCGCCTCCTAAGGAAACACGTTCTTCCCAGTGTCTCTCCTACCACATCCACTGACGTCTGTTCTTTATTCATTTTGATAACTACGTAGGGAATGGAATTCTGCATGAGCCTTTCAAGGGTGTCAGCGTCTTCTCCCTCCTTAATCCATTCCATAATTTCTGATGGACACATGTTGATAAGGTAGTTAATTGGTGCTCATACACCCATTTGCTCACTTCTCACCCTTGTAAGCCTTGCTGAGACTAGACCTCTCTGAAGCCCACCTTGAGGGACAGAGTTAATCATTGTCTCATGTGTCTCCACACACTTTAGGCCTATTTTTGTTATTAGTAAGTACTCTATGACTGTAAGAAATAATAACTATTAATAATATGCACTTGTAAGTAGCTATTATTTTTTATTACTTTGTAAATTGTAATTTCAGACACATTAGAGTATCTGTCTGCCTGCTAGAACATAGGTCTGCAAATTCAGAAAGTTACAATTCCTGGTGGCAAACATTTGTTGAACTATTAGTGTTCAATTCATCTGATACTTTTTTGGGAGAATTTTTCTATGAATTTACAAAGGCCATTTTGATAGCATCGAGCCTGATTCATTTCAACAGGTTAACACAATGTTAACAGGTTAACACAGACATTAGGTCTGAGTATTTGGGTGGAGATACAGCTATCCGTGTAACAGCATCATTTCTTTTTGACAGCAAGAATTAATTTCTTCCAAAGACAGGAGTAGTACTACCTGGGAGAGAAGGGAGGAGAGTTTGAAAGTACTGTACTTCTTTCTCCCCTCCTCCCTCCCTCTTTCTGTCTCTCTCTCCTTCCCCCATCCTTCCCCCTCCCTCCCTGCTTCCCTCTCTTCCTTCTGTCCTTCCTTCCCATGGCCTGGAGTGGAGACTGCTGGAGCACGAATCTGAACATGCACTGGACTCTCTAGGCAGCTCCCTTCCCAGTTCTAAGATTGTAGCATTATTATGACTAAGCAGGCAGTGTGCAGCAGCTGCTTCATAAGTGTTTGCTTTGCTCAGTTCATTTAACTCTCACAATGATGCTATAAGCTAGGTACTTCAGGTTTTCTCTCCCACTGGGTGTTGAGACTAAGAGCAACATAGAGATGTACCTAAAGTCACACCCACAGCCTGCAGCAGAACTAAGATTTCAGTTCATTTGGGCCTGAAACTAGATACTGAACTCCGTTCACACATGGTGCTTTTAAAACTCCGGGTTGGCCTGGGATGTGTTTGTGGGGGAGCGCTGGCCATCTCAGGCAGCAGTGGGTCCAAGCCAGTGGTAGAGGCAGTTTAGCAATGCCTACAGAATACCAGCTGGGCTCTGGGTTAGATTCCGAGAGAGACAGGGCTTCCTTTAGTGTTTGACAATGTTTTTCTTGTAGTCTCTTTTAATGCCACTCTTCATCCATCCAAAGGTCACCCGATCTTGTTCAGAGTCTCCTCCCGCCATCACTTTTTCTCTATTTTCTTTTGTGGTGCCAAGGATTGACCCCAGGACCTCAAGCAGGCTGAACGTGCATGGTCACTGAGCCACACCCCCAGCTGAAAATGTTTTAAAATTAAAAATAGTTTTAGTGAGATACAAATCACATAGCATACAATCCACTCAAGTAATTGTGTAACAGTTTTCTAAAAGTATATTTGTATCACAACTAGCTTTAGAACATTCTGATTAATACCAGAAGAAATATCTTGCCTCTGAGCTGTCATCCCCAATCTCTGTACTCATGATCTTACAGATTTGCCAATTCTGGACATTTTGCATAAATGGAATTGTATAATAATTAGCCTGGTTTGTGGTTGATTTCCTTTCTTTAGCATAATAAATCTCATTCATGTTGTGATGTCATCAGAACTTCACACATTTCATTGCCAAATAATATATCACTTTATGGATTTATCGCATTTTACTTACCTATTCATTAGTTGATGAACGTTTGGAATGTTTCTATGTTTTGACTATTAGTAATAATACCTATTGGAATATTAGTCAGCATTTTCATTTTTCTACTGAGATCTCCCATTTCTTCACATCAGATCTGTGTGTAGGGATTAGAGAACACTGGGTCAATTGAATTATCACAGTTTGTACTACAGTATCGATGACTAATACACTGTTTTAGTTAGCTTTAAATAGACACAGCCTAGAGTCACCTGAGAGATTGTCCAGATCAGATCGATCTGTGAGCATGTCTGGAGGAAATTGCCTTGGTTGTTAATTGATACAGAAAGGCCCAGCCCGCTGTGGACAGCACCGTTCCCTGGAAAGATGGTCCTGTACTGTATAAGGAAGGTAGCTAAGCACTAGCCTGCTAGCAAGCCAACAAAGCAGCATTTATCAGTTGCTTCTGCTTTGAGTTACCGTCCTGACCCCTTAGTGATAAATTGTGGTCTGGAAGTATAAGCCAAATAAATCCATTCTTCCTCCAAGTTGCTTTTGGTCATGGCATTTGTCACAGTGACAGAATGAAACTGAAACATACACTAAATGCATTTCATATTCCATTTAAATATTTATTTTGATAACAATTTGCCTGGCATATCTATTTTCCCCATTATATTCAGCTCATTTAAAAAATCAAGAACTAATAATTATACAACCAGGGTATTTAGTCTACCATATTTGCATAGTAATTGTAATTTCAGCTAATATGGTACACCAATATGCAATACACTTTTACGTTACTTAAATATGTTTTAAAAGAGGGGTGTATGACCTCAGT
>CABHPQ010168522.1:0-28144 GCA_902168405.1 Peromyscus aztecus | reverse complement strand
ATAAAACCATTTGTGGTGACATGGCTTATAACCCCAGCACTAGCTAGGCAGAGACAGTCAGTCTCGGGGACTTCATGACCATCCATCCTAGCCTACTTGATGGGTTTCCGACCCGTGAGAGGCCCTTCCTCAGTGAAAGAGTGGACAGCCCCTGAGGATGACACTTGAGGTGGTGTACTGGCCTCCTTATGCAAATGCACACACGTACATAGACACCTGCATGCACTTGTGCACATACACATGCATGCACCCTCACACACTTACACACACACACATAAAGGCACTGGCAAAGCTAAAAAGGTAACTCAAGGCCAGTAAGAGACACTGTCTCAAAACAAACAGATCAAAGGTAGATGGCTCCTGAGGAGTGATGCCTGGGGTTGTCCTCTGATCCCTTGAGGCATGTGCACCTGCATACCCATGAACACACACACACACACACACACACACACACACACACACACACGCTGTGTTAATGCAGCCAAATGTTAGCAGACTAACCTGAGGAGAGGTGTGCAAAGCCTGGCAGATGGTCAGCAAAGCAGCAGAGAGCCTGTTGCCTTCTGTGGGGTCACTCCAGAGAAAAATGTCGGGGGGCGGGAGGGGGGGGAGCCCCGTGGTCCCTGAAGAAAGAGTCCCAGAGTGGGTGTCCTATGTCACATATACTGGGGGGAGGGGTGTCTGTGCATATCTAAGGATATAAAAGGCATTTGCAGATTAGGATGGACTTGAAGATATCACTGCTCCTCTTGATCACAGAGGCATAGAAACACTGGCTATGTTTTGGTTTTTGTTGTTGTTGTTGTTGTTCTTTGTTTTTTGTGGGTTTTTTTTTTCTGAGAGACATGAGAAAGGTTGAAGGGAAAAGGAGACAATATGATCACCTAATATGATGATTTCCATGTTTTCCCACAAATAATACTGGTGTATAAGACATGCCTGAAACTAAAATTTCACAAAATGCTACCTACTAAGCCTTGATAAGGAAAAATTTTGAACAAAGCTAAAGTCAAATCTGACTCCAAGGAGCTGAGGAGGTGGCCTGCTGGGTAAAGTACCCGCCGCATAAGCATGAGGACCTGAGTTGATTCCTAGCCCCTGTGTAAGAATGTTGGGTGTGGTGGTGTGGGGGGGGGACGTTCACAGGTTCCTCGTGGCTTTACCCAGCAGATCCACATAGAGGATGATTAGGACCACGGGCCTGAGTGCAGGTGTCTGAGATGGTCTGCACTTGGCTGTGCTAGGGGAGGAGGTCATTTGCTCCACCCCCTGGCGTCTCTATAAAAACCCTGGGGCCGAAACCATCGGGGCCCGTTGGAAAAGGTTCCAGGCCCTCTCGAGGCTATCCTTTATTTTCTATCTGTTTATCTCCGCGATATTCTCCGCAATAAATCCTTCTATCTAATATTTCCTGCTGCTCACACTCAAGAAAACTCTGGGAAGCTGTGGGCGTGGTGGGTAAACGCCCCACAGTGGTGCACACCTGTAATTCCAGTGCTCTAGAGGCAGGGGTGAGGCTTCCCTGAGGCTCTCTGGCCAGCCAGCCTACCCTAACTGACAAGCTCCAGGTTCAGTGAGAGATTCTGCTCAAAAAGTAAGGCAGAGAGACTGAGAAAGACGCCTGAAGTCAACTGGCCTCCACACACATGTAACCATCCCACCCAAACAAAGCTAAAAATAAACTGGAAATGTTTGAAAACAAGACTCTGAAAAAAGTTCAACTCAACAACTCCTTTCCCTCCCACCAGGTAAGTCATTCTGAACCAAAACAAAAAACTTTCAGCTAGAACTGTCGCTGGCCAGTTTGATTTTTCCTTCCACTAATGGGTGGCAACTCCCAAAGCTACCGCCATTTTCAGTGCCAGGTGTCTGAGGTCAGTACCTCTCATTTAACACCCACAGAGCGTATCTGAGCATGCTCATAGCTCCATTTCACAGATGAAGACACAAAGAGCTCTTTAAGTGACCAGAAGGTCGCCTTCCCTAAGGCTGACTTGGCAGATGTGGCAGACACCATTTTCATCGCTCTCTGGCTTCTGTGACAGGATTGGGTAGCAGTGCTCTTGCCCAGGGGGCAAAGGGAGTGTCCTGCAGCTGGCTGGAAGCCCAGGTTCTCTGAGGGCAGAGTCCCTACCTGAGGATGGTGGTGGCTTCCTGGGCCACCGTGCTCCTGTTTCTGTGGGTGGTGTCCACACTGGGTTTGCTCACCCAGCCTGGAGCCAATCTAGGTAGGACTCCCGTGGGCGCTTAAGTTTGGTTTCTTGCTGGTTCTGTGTCTCTGCTCACCTCTGCCTCATTTTTTAATCAGCAAGTCTGTAACACTGCCGGCTTGCCCTTGCTGTTGCAAACATTTAAGGCTGATATGGAGCCTTAATTTCTCTAGAGGTGGCTCTTCGGGGGTCTTAGTGGAGTAGGCCCCCCTCCATGGGTCCTATCTTATTTTTGAGGACTGAGTGATATAAACCGTGACAGGGTAGTTCTCTCCGAGATTTCACACAACTTCTCAAGGGAGGCCAAGTCTGTGGAGGAGAAGCTGAGCTGAGGGCTCCTTTCCTTCCATGGTAGCCCCAACCCAAGACATATACTTTTGGACGTATTTTGCATCCAGGGATGCCCTAGCCTCAGAAGGGTGGAAAGGGGGAAGCGCATCTGCTGTTCCTACATCTGTCATCTTTCCGTCACTATGACCAAACTCCTGAGGTAAACTTACAGGAAGAAAGGTTGAGGGAAGCTCATGGTTTCAGAGGTCTTGCTCCATTCTTGCTTAGCCCCTGTTGCTTCAAACTTCTCTGTGGTGACTTATGCATCGTGGTGCAAGCACGTGGAATAGGATGCATGCTCCCCTCGGCAGCTAGAAAGCCAAAGAAAAACAGTCGAGGTGACTATGGTCCCAGGGTCCCTTTCAAGGCCAGCTCTCCCTCCCTGCCCTCACCCCCATGACCTAACTTCCGGGTACTAGGTTCAACCTCCAAAGGATAGCAGCCAAACCTGTAGCACAGGGGTCTTTCTCATGAGTCTGGCTGGGACTCCTCGGAGTCACAACTGCAATGTCCATTATGAGGCACCTAGAGCCTTCACTCAGCAGGAGTGGGATGGACTGGAATTGGAGCTCCTAACAGCTCTCCAGATGCTGCTGCTGGGCCACATATTCCTCTTGGAGAACCCCAGATCTAAGTTTCCAAGTGACACATCTGGAGGTCTGACTGGCCTGAAGCCTAATCAATCAGAGGTGCTCTGTTGGCTTCTGGAAGATAGCAGACCACTGTGGTGATATTTTATTTGTGCTCTAACTAATAAACTTATCTGGGGATCAGAGGACAGAGCCAGCCGCTAGATTAGACATAGAGGCAAGACAGTGGTGGCACACGTTCTTAATCCTATCATTGGGAGGCAGAGATCCATCTGGATCTCTGTAAGTTCAAGGCCACACTGGAAACAGAGCCAGGTATGGTGGCACACACCTTTAATCCCAGACTTGAGATCTCATGCCTTTGCTACTAGTATTTGGGAAGAACATATGCCTTAAATCCCAGCACTAGGAAGGAAGGAAGATGGCAGGGCACAGAAAGGTATATAACACGTGAGTAAACAGGAAGTCTCGTCCTGGAGGCTGAGGAGTTGGTAAGGTGAGGTTGGCTGTGGCTTGTTCTGTTTCTCTGATCTTTCAGCACTCATTCCAATATCTGGCTCTGGGTTTTTTATTAATAAGACCATTTAGCAATTCATGTTACAGACCACCAGGGTCAAGGTCACCATTCAGATGTGCCTTCATCTGCTACCCAGTGCCTCTTTCCTTTCCTTTCTTATGTGTGTACATGTGTGTGTGTGTGACAGTGTGTCCATGTATGTGTGCAGGCATGTGCATCTATGTGTACAGGTGCATGCATGTGTGTGTGCAGGTATGTGCATGTCTGTGTATAGGTGTGTGCATGCAGACCAGAAGTCTACCTCATGCCATTCCTCAGGTACTGTTTACCTTGATTTATTTTGTTTGGTTCTTCCTCTTGTTGAGACCGGGTACTAAGATCTTGCCAAGCAGACTAGGCTGGCTAGTCAGAGCTGCAGGCATAGTGCTGTTTCACCCTCCCCAGGGCTGAGATCACAAGCGCTCACCACACGTGGCTTTAAACGTGTTCTGGGAACCCAATGCAGCCCTAATGATCACACTTTATCCATTGAGCCATCTCCCCAGACACCCAGTATCTCTTTTCTTTTCCTCTGTCCCAGCCTCCCATCTGCCACGCTCACCCCCGCCCCCCAATATTTCCAAATATAAGAAAGAGAGCTGACTGTGAGGCCGAGGAGCCAGCCAGGAAGCACCATTCCTCCATAGTTCCCACCGCTGCCTCTGCTTGAGTTTCTGCCCTGACTTCCCTCAGTGATGAACTGTGATGGGAGCATAAGCCAAATAAAGCCTTTCCTCTCCAAGCTGCCTTTGGTCATGGTGTTTACCACAGTAACAGAAAGCTAACTACGTCCCAGTTTGCTTCCCCAGGGGCCACTGGGAAATTGCTTCCTGAAGAGGGAGCTGGACAAAAAAGGTGAAATCCTGCATGGGTAGTCACCTCACATGCAGTTTGTCACCTTGTCAGTGACCTCTCTAGCAGTGTCCTGTGCTCCTAACGTTCTAAGCTCACGTGTAGCCTCGCTTCCTGGGGGTCACATGCTTTCATAAGGATTCCATCATCTCACAAGGAACACAAGCCAGGAGAGGCGATCCTTCAGGGGGCGTTCCAGCTGAATCAAGGTTCCATCATGGCCCCCTCCACTATGGGTGGGTTCTGACAGGCTGAGCACTACATGTCGATATTCCCTGGATGGAAAAGAATGAGCACAGGCTGTAGACATCTATTAACTTGAGTCAATCACATATTAAGATTGGTTAGTTCTGGGCAAGACCTTTGACAATTTAACTATAATTGTATGGCATCTTTTGTTTACACTGAGTCTATTTTAAAAGGCTTCTTATCCCCAAAGGAATAAAGATAACTTCTCCTCCTCTCCATCCTCCTCTTCTTTTTCTTTTTTTTCCTCAATGAGGCAGAATCTCAATATGCAATCTAAACTGGCCCCAAACTCAGAGTGATCCTCCTGCTTCAGCCTCCTAGTGCCACCATACCTAGTTAATAAAGAAAACTACAATCATCGAGTTGTCCTAAGAGTGTATAATTTTGCCTTTTGTAGTTGCACACAAGAGCTTTGTAATATTTTTTGGCTTCCTAACTACCAGAGAGCATCACCCCAGTCTTCTCAAGCCTAAAGAGCAAGGGTTCTTGCTGGGAAAACTGATAAGCTATTCTGTTTTCTCTGGATATGCTTTTTAACTGCCACAACCAAACCCAACACAGCCAACTAAGCATCACTAAAAGGCCTTGCTTGGTGTATGAATGAGTTCCCCCAACACAATGTATGTGTGTGTACATATGTATCTGTGTGTGTGTGTGTGTGTGTGTGTGTGTGTGTGTGTGTGTGTGCTTTGTGAAGTGATTCTGCTGTGAACACATGTTACATTTTGTGGTGGTTTGAATAAAAATGGTTCCCATAGGTCTGTAGGGAGTGGCACTATTAGGAGGAGTGGCTTTGTTGGAGGAGGTGCATCATTAGGGGGTGGGCTTTGAGGTCTCAGAAGCTCAAGCTGGGCCCAGGGGCTCACTCAGATGTAGAACTCTCAGCTCCTTTTCCAGCACCATATCTGCCTGCATGCCACCATGACAATAATAGACTAAACCTTTCAAGCTGTAAGCCAACCCCAATTAAATATTTTCCTTTATAAGAGTTGCTGTGGTGCTCACTTCAGCAGCACATATACTAAAACTGGAATGATACAGAGAAGATAGCATGGCCCCTGCACAAGGATGACACATAAATTCATGAAGCGTTCCATACTTTTTCTATGAGCAAGGGCATCAAGATTATGATGGGGAAACCTACAGAGACAACCAAACCAAACTAGTGGGAACTCATGAAATTTGGATCAACAGCTATGGAGCCTGCATGGGACTGGACTAGGCCCTCTGCATAGTGAGACAGTTATGTAGCTTGATCTGCTTGACCCACCCCCTCCCCTGCCCAGCAGTGGGATCAGAGTTCATCCCTGGTGCATAAGCAGACTTTTTGGAGCCCACTACCTATGATGGGACACTATGCATAGCCTTGAGGTGGGGGAGGGGCTTGGACCTGCCTCTACTAAATGTACCTCCCCATGGGAGGCCTTACCTTCTTGTAGGAGGGAATAGGGGGTGGGTTGGGATGGGGAGGCTGAAGGGGCAGGAGGAGGGAAGAGGGGGATCTTTGATTGGTATGTAAAATGAATGAAAAATTTTTCTTAATAAAAAAAAAAGAAAAAAAAAAGGTTGCTGTGGTCATGGTATCTCTTCACAGCAATAGAAACCCTAACTAAGACAGAAGTTGGTACCAGGGACTAGGATATTGCTGTGATAGGCCTGACCATGCTTCTGTTTGGAGGAATGTGGACTTTAGGACGGTGGATTAGAAAAGCAGTTAAACACTTTAAGTGGGGCTTAAAGGGCCATACTAGTAAGAACATAGAAGACAGTGATGCTGAAGGTGATTTGAACTGTGGAGGCCTGACTCAAGAAGTTTCAGAGGAAAGGAATATTTGTATGTAGCTTAGAGACTGTTCTTATGATATTTTGACTAAGAATATGGTTACATTTTGCCCTTTTCCAAAAACTCTGCTTGTGACTAAATTGAAGAATTTTGGATTTATTGTGTTAGCAGAGGAACTTTCAAAACAGCCTAGGACAGATTGTGTCATGTGATCATTAGTGTTCACTCTTAATGAAAAGGAAAAAGCTGGGAAAGGAAAAACACAAAATGTATAGTTTGAGGAGAAAAGGGCACCAGGAAGTGGAATGGAGCTGAGTCCTGTGTGCAAGGAGATAAACAGATTGAGAAATAGAATATAGGGAGTGGTGACCTCAGGGCAAGACCTCACACAGTAACCTTCCAACTTGTGAAAAGGAATTAAAGCAAAGCTTAGATCCCAGTGTGGTGGCGCATGCCTTTAATCCCAGCACTCTGGAGACAGAGTCTGGTGGATCTCTAAGTTTAAGACCAGCTTGGTCTACAGATCAAGTTTTAGGACAACCAGGCTTAGGCAGTGAAAGAAACACTTGAAAACAGAAAGTTGGTGAAAATGTAATTGAAAAGCAGTAGAACTTGGCAGCTTCAGTCATGTGGTTCTGGCTTTAGAGTCAAGAACAGAAGGAAGGGTTTAT
The DNA here is from genome assembly GCA_902168405.1 of Peromyscus aztecus. Classification (NCBI taxonomy): domain Eukaryota; kingdom Metazoa; phylum Chordata; class Mammalia; order Rodentia; family Cricetidae; genus Peromyscus; species Peromyscus aztecus. Next base: position 20,903 of record CABHPQ010168522.1, on the reverse strand, counting down.
GGAATCTCCCTCTGTGACTAAGGAAAGCTGCTGAAGCCAGGCATGTGTTAGGGGTGTCCCTGAATGGAGGCCTAGAGAGGCCATTGTGTGAAGCTGTGAAAGTGAAGCCTGGATTGCCTTGGAGACCCCAAAATGATGGAGATGCCAGAGCCATGGGATACCTGCTGAGGGGGGCTGCTAACAGGGAGTGGAGCCAGCCCAAAAGAAAGAAGTGTGTTGCAGTAAACAAAGCTCAAAGGAGTTGGAGATCTGAAGAGCACTTTGACATCAGACATGGAGATTCAGAGTTTGGAGTTTGCCCAGCTGATTTTCTGTCTTGCTTTGGTCCAGTATTTCCTCACTATGTTCCCTTTCCTCCATTTTGGAAAGGTAATGTATATCCTGTGCCATTATATGTTGGAAGTACATGACTTTTTTATTTTGATTTTATAGGGGATTACAGTTAAGAGATTGTATGAATCTCAGACGAGACTTTGAACTTTGGACTTTTAAACAGTGCTGATACTGTAATAGACTGTGAGGACTTTTGTAGTTGGACTAAATGCATTTTGCATTATGATATGTCTACAAGCCTATGGGGGTCAGGGAGTGGAATGTGGTGATACATAATGTGTTTGAATAAAAATGTGTCTGTAGGAAATGGCTCTATTAGGAGGTATGGCCTTGTTGGAGTAGGTGTGGCTTTGTTGGAGGAAGTACATCATTAGGGGGGTAGGTTTTGAGATCTCAGAAGCTCAAGCCAGGCCTAATGGCTCACTCAAATGTAGAACTCTTAGCTCCTTTCCAGCACCATGTTTGTCTGCGTGCTATCATGCTTCTCGTCATGATGATAATGGACTAAGCCTCTCAAACTGTAAGCCAGCCCCAATTAAGTGTTTTCCTTTATGAGAGTTGCCATGGTCATGGTGTCTCTTCACAGCAATAGAAACCCTAAGACCAATTTAAAATTTCTTAGTTTTTCTGCTGGTAGGGAGTGCTCATCCTTGTCACACCAACATGCCTCCTATTCTGTGGCTTGGTTACAATGTCAGTGGGTGATAAAGTCAGTCTTTCCTATCTCACCAGACAACGTGATCTATGTCCCACTGAGCCTTGTACATTACTTTCAGAGGACACATTCCTCTCATGAATAACAGGGTAAAGATGTCCTGACACTAAAAGCACACAATGTCACCTGCCCTGGGAAAGTTGTTCTAATATAAAAACATTTCTGGGATTCCATGTATCCAAATGCAAAGTGGGGAGAGGGCACTGCTCCTGTCTGTTCCTGGCTATAGAAAGCAGCAGGCAGTATGCCTAGGAATGACATGACTGTGTGTCGATAAAAATTTATTTAGAGTCATCAAATTTTCTGTTCTACACAATTTTCATGAAAGAGTGCTATAATCTGATTTTCTTTTCTTTTTTTCCTTCTTTCTGTTTTTATACCAATATCACAGTGGTGGAAAAGTGAAATGGCCCAGTCACTTCACTGAGTGGAATGAACTCTCCTTGGCTTTTTTTTTCTGGGATCATTAGCTCTACTTCCTTGCACAGGATTCTTTTAGTGATTTTATGAGATTTGTTTTCATTTTTGTTTTGTTTGTATATTTGTGGGGTTTGTTTTGAGATAAACTCTTGATGTATCATGCAGGCTATCCTCCAACCTCAGCCTTTCAAGTGCTGGAATTACAGACATGTACCACCCCACCCAGATCTACTAAAGTTTTATATAGCAGTGAAAATCATGAAGGCTCAGAGCCTCCCTCCACAGGGGACTGGTTAAACAGATTTGGCATAATGAAATAATAGATGCCCATTCTTATAAAGACTTTTGTTTAATCTCCCGTGTACTCAAAGGTGCAAGAATTCAAGATACAACGCTAAGTGAGAAAGAAGAAGATAGAGAAACATACTATGCCCAGAATTGCGGAAAAAAATGTACAGATAGATTCCCATCTTCTGATCTACATTAAAATATCTGGAAAGAGACACAAGAAAGTTGACAGTGATTGCCAATTCTGTATTTTTGTGGGGGTTTTTTGAGAGTCTGATCTAGCTGGGTTGTGGTGGGAGAGAGAATTTTAGCTGTGTAATTTTAAATATGCATAATCTTTTAGTTATATAAGTGTGTTTATTACCTAATCAAAATTTAAAGGTAAAAAAACTAGATAATGTCTTTGACATACATAAAACCCCAAATTATTCAGAATATTGTCTTAACTATACATTATTTTAAAAGATTAAATTTTATCCTAAGGATACACACATACACACACACACACACACACACACACACACACACACACACACAATCTTGAATGTCACAAATTCCAGAATGATCTAAAATCTCATTAAAATCTGAGACACACTTGATGAGTGGATAAAGAAAAATGTGGTCTGTGCTCACAATGGAGCATGGTTCAGCCATAAAAGGATGATAATCCATCACTGGGGACAGATTAGATGGAATGGGAGGACCTTGGGTTAAGTAACATAAGCCAGGCACAGAAAGACAAATAGGGCATGATTTCACTGCATGTAGAATCTGAGAGTTGATGTCATAGGAGAGCGTGGGAGAATGATCATCAGAGGCTGGGGAGTGAGGGGAAATTGGACAACACATGCAGAGCTACAGTGAGATAGGTGTAAGGCAAGCTGCTAACTGCTGCAGTGGTGGGGTAACAATTATATTAAATATGTATCTGCATCCATAGTGTAAGCTATGAGAACATCTTGAGACATTTGACCGTAAAGTGTCTAAAGAGATCAATAGATTTACTGTGACTTGACCAATTCATGATCTTCTTAGACTGATTTGAACATTATGGAATACACATGTATCAAAAGAGCACATAGTACTCCATGAATGTTCACAGTTCTAACCTGATGATTAAAAGTTGGAGGTGTGCAAGTCACCACCATGTTGAGATTCCATGTCACACCCACTCAATTGGAAACAACTGCAAAACTTACTACAGCGTGGTGCTGTGGAAGGTATGGGCCTCTCATCAGCAAACTGCTGCAGAGAGACAGTGCATGCAGAATATAATTCCCTTCCTTAATCTGCCTTCGATAACTGTGTGTGCAAGGTACTCACAGGGGCTGTGGACATAGCCCAGCTGGTAAAGCTCTTTCCTTGAGAGTGTGAGGAGCTGAGTTTGATATGCAGAACTTACTTTAAAAAGCCAGATAAGGTGGTGTGCGCAGTCCTGGAGGGGCTCCTGGCCACCAGCCTCGCCAACTGGTGAGCTCCTGGATCAGTGAGTGAGCTTGTTTCAAAAGCAGAGGAACAGAACAACTGGGGAAGACACCTAATGTCAACCTTAGTCCTCCACATCTACACACACACACACACACACACACACACACACACACACAGCTGTTAGTGTGGTTGTGGGTTTAACATGGGCTGTTTACAGATGTGTGTGCCACAATTTTGCTGACAGAAGCAGACAACAGAAAGAGTTAACATGTCCTGATGGTAAAGCAATGTCTCACCCCTAGCTAAGTGTCTTGAAGTATTGGAAGAAGAGGTAGGCTGTGGTAGCTTGAAGCCCAGGGCTCTCTGCTATAGGCATAACCATCCCCATCCCCAAATCCTTGAACTTTGTGGGGCCAGAACAGACTGGGTATGGCTTCCCAGTGTTGTCTCTCCTGCAGTAGTGTGCTCCACTGTTGGAGGGTGGGGGATGGGAGTACAGACCAAGGTCAAAGAAAACAAGAGAAGAGCTGAATTTGAAGAGGATGGATCAGTGGACAACTTCACATCACCCCAATTCAATCTTCAAAGTATGCTTCTCACTGACAATGTTCTTACCTCCAGCAGCTACCAGGCACCAATCCCCTCCCAAGTTCAGGCCAGTACTGCTCACTACAGATCTCCTTCCCTGACCTCCAGGACAAGGACTCTCAGCAAGCATCATCATCCATGTATAGAGCCTTGGAATATGCAGTTACACTTCTGTCTTCCATAGTAGGGGGGAAATTTTTCCTGTGAGCCAGAGCAGTAGATATACAAAACGAGAGCCCCCCAGACTCAAAGCTCCACAGCTCTCTGCTGTGTGACAGGACACACAGCACAACAGTGTTTCAGATGTTGCTTTTTTTTCACAATGACCTCAAATCCTCGAACATTCGGAAAGGATTACGCCGTCTGCTCGCCATCTGTTAAGAACAAAACAAAGCATCATTAAAGTTGCCCTAGAAATTGGGTCTGTGATTCCACCAAGGGTCATGGTCTTGAGATTTTAGTGCCTTTAAAGTTGCTGGTCACCTTAACTCAGAGTCACAACTGTCAAGCCAAAGGTCGTTAGACCGGTGCCTGGTGACAAGATACCAAGCCAGGTGCTTACCAATTAAGAGCATTTGCTGCTTTTCCAGAGGACCTGGGTTTGATGTTCAGCACCCACACAGTGGCTCACAGCTCTGTAACTCCAGTTCCCGGGATACAATATCTTCTTCTGTCCTCTGTGGGAAACAAGCATATATCTAGTGCACAGATATACATGCAGTCAAAACACCCATACACATAAAATAAAAGTAAATCAATCTAAAAGGACACAAAACCATTTAGCCCAATACATAGAGCTGTGCCTACAAGAAAACCTAATCCTTAAAGTACCCCAGGAGTCCCTGGAGGTGACATGCTCTGCCATCCACTGAGCTGTGGGGCTGGTGATGTTAGATGCAGCCCTCAGAGAACAGCACATGGAGCTGTGTGGATTTCCATTTGTGTTTGAGGAGTCTGCTGGGGACTCTGACCGACAAGACCAGATGGCCCTTCTGAGAAAACCCAGTGGCCAAAAGAGCTGCAGAGGAGGGAGGAATGGATACACAAGGAGACTGGGTGATAGCAGAGATGCTTCCAGAAATGACTCACTCGGGCCCTGGCAGGAAAGGAGCTGAGGAACATCTCCACCAGTGTTTTCCTTTTTATGTGCGCAAGCACATCATCACACAAGAATCCCACACTACAAAATAAAGATCACTTCCAACTGTTAAAAATGGACATTATGGTTGATCAAAACCATATTTCCTATGGACAAGCTGGGCTGGCAGCCATGGGTGTTCAGGGCTTCAATATGCTTCTATTATAATGATACATCTGCCAGTAAACAGAAACTTATATTGCATTAAATCAAACAGATAATAGATAGACAGATAGCAGATAGATGAATAATGGATAAACCGATGATAGATAGATGATCCATAGGTAGATAGATAGATGACAGATAAATGATAGGAAGGAAGATAATTGACTATAGACAGATGAAGGCTAATGATGACTGATCATAGATAGATGGTATATAGGACCTATGATAGTTTCAGGGAGACATCAAACTATTTGCCAGTAAATTTGAAGAAAAAATTAAATGGTTAATTTCTCAAATGTCATTTCTTAAATTAACAGCATAGCTGAAGAAATATAGAAGGCTAGAAATTATTAAAATTAAAAAGTGAAAAGTCAAGAGAGAAAAAGCCATGTGATAGATCAATTTTTTAAAAAAAGAATCTGAATTCTGGTATCTGAGTCTTCTCAAGAGAAAAAAATGAACTTATTATTTATGAAACTATCATAACTTGGACACTTTGTGTAGCTAGCACACAAAAACAAAATCTTAGTAAAAGTCTGCTTGCAATAAGTGCAAAGATCATAAAAACTGAAGCAACAGCAGTCAGAAGAACACAAAGGTTTAGAAACACAGTCATACTTCATGATCACCATGGTCTAACCCAGGGAAACACAGGGATGTACTCAAGCTAGCAGCTCTGCCCATTGCCAGGGACCAGCCAAGTCTGTGAAACCAAGTAAACAGCAGCCAACCATCCACCCTCGGTGTCTTATAGATGACAAGCACTGGTAGGAGACAGAGGAATTCTTTAGAAAGCAATGCTGTGCACCACAGAGTACAGAGCATAGTCGCCTCTGATCAAGTCATGTGACAGTGGCCACTGGGGAAGGAGTACAGTGTGTGACACTTAATATTGGTTATCAACTTTATAAGGCTTTAGGGTCACCACAAAAACCAATCTCTAGCATGTCTGTGAGAGGGTTTCTGGATTAGGTTCACTGAAGTGGTAAGACCCTCCCTAAACGTAGGCAGCACCGTTCCATGGGCTGGGGCCTTGGACTTCGTGAACAGGAGCTGAGCACCAGCATCCCTCTCTCTCTGCTCCCTGACTCCAGGTGGGATGTGACCATCTACCTCAGCCTCCTGCTGTGCCTTCCCCACCGTGATGGACTGTGCACATGTAAACTGTGAGCCAAGACAAACTCTCCCGCCCTTAAGTTGCTTTTGTCACAAATTTTTAAACACAACAAGAAAAGTAACTCATATACCATGTGTCCTCTTTTCTGAAATTTATTTGGAAGAAAGATGGTTAAGGGGGCAGGGTGGTTTTGGCTGAGATGGCCATGCCTCACAAAAGGACATAGATGGCAACCCAGGTTATTTTTCTGACTTGGGGACTGGCTAGGAGGGAAGAGGGAAACAGAGTCACACACACACTGTCTGGCTCTGAAACAAGCTCAGAAGACAGTGTATTAATATGACAGTATTTGGGGTTTGATCATTGCATTGGATTGACCAATGTAATTTCTGAGGCGAGACTCTTCCTATCAGTAACTAGTACCAGGAGCCTCAGTTTCTACCCATGATGCTCACTGAGGGAGCAGAGATGGTTCACACAAGTTGGGGATAAGACATAATACCCTCCCTAGGATCTCCCTGAGTCCAGTTTATTCAATAAGCAGGTCATCCTAATGTCCTTTCTGTTGCTGTAATGAAATGCTCTGACGAAAAGTGACTTAGGGGAAGAAAGGGTTCATTTGGCATACACTTCCAGGTCACAGCCCATCACTGAGGAAAATTAGGGCAAGAACTTAAATAGATTAAAGCAGAATCCATGGAGGACTGCTTGTTCTCTCTCTCTCTCTCTTTCTCTCTCTCTCTGGCTATCTTTATATCTTTAGCTATCTTTTTTTATACAGCCCAGCTCAAGACCATCTATCTGCTTAGGGTTAATGCTCTCCATAAGGGTGTGGGTCCTCCAAATGAATTATCAATCAAGACAATCCCTCACAGACATGGCCACAGGCCAGTCTGATCTGGGCAACCCCTCAGTCAAGACTCCCTCTTCAAATGACTCTAGGTTGTTCCAAGTTGTTAGCCGAAGCTGACTGGGACACTGGTTATATGAAGGTTTGACTTCATGTTACCGACTTCTGGTAAGCATCAGGCAAAGCAGAGGGAAGCTGAGGATCCAAGGAGCAGAAAAGCTCATGATGCATGGCAAGAGTGTTTCCTGAAGCTCACACCCTCTGTCAGTGGGTACCAGCATAACATCCAAGGACTACACAATATCACTACTCCTGGGTAAGCTGGTCCTCAAGTGCCGAAGGTTCAGCCTTCAGTTCCAGCAGGCCAGCACCTTAAGGTCATTAGAGGATCCCTTCATTTACAGATCACTGTGCTACAGAGCCATCCATTAACTTACAGCAAAGTTCAAGGGGGTGGGAGACATGAAGAGCAGTTACCAGGGGCCTCAGTTAGAAAGCTGACATCTCTTATGCTTGGGAGAAGTCTCAGTTGATAAAGTGTTTGCTGAACAAGCATAAGGATCCATGTTCAGTCCCCCAGAACCCACATAAATAAAGCCAGACACAATGGCCTGCACCTATAATCCCAGAACTGGAAGACAGAGACAGAAGGATGCTTGACACTTGCTGGCCGGTTAGCCTAACTGAATCATAGTATTCCAGGTTCAGTGAGAGACCTTGTCTCAAAAAAAGAAAAAAAAAGTAAGACTGATTGAGAAAGTAAGAGTGATTGAGAAAAACACTCAATCTGGCCTACACACACACACACACACACACACACGAAAAGGCTAGTATTTCTTTTTCTATTTATTGGTAAGAGTTGATTTGAACTAGCAGAGATCAGAGATACTTTTGAACTTTTAACCCAAATCTATATATCATAAAGACAGAATAACAGCTGTCTAAAAAGATGCTGCCCAGAGAGATTTGCACCGTGTTAAATTTTATAAAGTACAACAGTGTGTTCATTGAGACTGTTTTAGAGTTTCTGAGAACAAGAACAAGTGTCGGTCTCTGAACAGAAGAAATGACCATCAGAGAATTCAAGGGAAATTCTGTGTGGAGAGAAGTCAAGATGCTGGAGGTGGACAGTCTAGAGCAACAGTTCATTGTGGACACAGAATTCTTGGTGTTTGCTTGATATCTTCTGGCTTTTAGTTGTTAAAGATCAGTTGAATGATTGCAGACTGTCTCCCAAGTATACTTGATGAAGCCATTAGAAACCAACCATGTTTCAAGTTCAGAGACGGTCTTTGCTTCTGATTTTCCCCCACATGGAGTCATGGTGCCATTTATTCCTAAGAAGGGGTCCTTCATCAAGTGTTTTTACCTTTTAAAGATCGTTCTGTGCTGTATAGTTAAAGAGACCTTGACCCATCCTCTCTTTGTACTTCACTTACTGGGGCACGCTGCATTTTTCAAACACAACCTCCACAGCATCTTGTGGAGATGTGCTGGCTAGTTTATGTCAATTTGACTCAAGCTACAGTCATTGAAGAAGAGGGAGCCTCAAGTGAGAAAATGCCTCCATTAACATCAGGCTGTAGGCAGAACTGTAGGACATTTTCTTAATTAATGGTTGATGAGGAAGGGCCCAGCCCGTTGTGGGTGGTGCCATCCCTGGGCTGGTGGTCCTGGGTTCTGTAAGAAAGCAGGCTGAACAAGCCTTATGAGCAAGCCAGTCAGCAGCCCTCCTCCATGGCCTCTGCATCAGCTCCTGCCTCCAGGTTCCTGTCCTGCTTGAGTTCCTATCCTGACTTCCTTTGATGATGAACTGTGATGTGGAAGTGTAAGCCAAATAAACCCTTTCCTCCCAAAGTTGCGTTGGTCATGGTGTCTCATCACAGCAATAGGAACCCTGACTAAGGCAGGAGGGAATACTTTTTGTCTCTCACTCCCCACACTCATTTACTGGAGCTCTCTTTTCCAGTTCAGAAACATTTGTAATAGATAAAGAAATAATTAAGTTTCAGTGAAGCCACAAAGTTTATTTTGAGAGGGTTAGTGTCCTTATAAAAAGAGGGTGCCCCCAGAGCCATAAGAAAAAAAAATGCCCCTGATTTGCCCATATGTCTGGTGCCTGGTTAAGGCAGTACCAAGGAGCTAACTTATATCCTCTGTGCTAGTCTTCAGAATGAGTCTCCCTGATCCCCTATCAGATCTGGGCCACAGTGGCCTCCCACGAATCTGAACTGTCCTTGAGACCTTGTAAAGTGAAGTGAATGTTCCAGCCTGCTCTCAGGGATGTGTTTGCTCAGAGGCATTCCCTCTGGAAAGGTGTCCTGTTGGAGCATGGCATTCAGTCTGTGAGGCACCCACAGCGTATCTGAGCTCGTATCTGGGCACTGGCTATGCTGAGTCCAGCCTTCCAGCCATCCCATTCTTGGGGACAGTTTCTAGGTGGTTCCTGCTCCCAGCTGGTGGTGGAGACTCCCCAACCCTCCAGTGTGTCATGTCCTACCAACTGAAGTATTACACTATCTGTGTGCCTGAGTATTGACGGCAGGATGTAACAGCACATCAGGGTGAGTGAACATACCACTGAGTGAATGTGTGTGTGTGGGGGGGGGGGGGAGGGGGCGGTGACAAAGAAAGGCCTTGCTTTAAAAATGTTCCTGGTGGGGGGGATATCTGGCTAATCCTGTGAATTCTACCACCTCCTGTTTGCCAAGATGAACACAGAAGTGACTTCCTGTGGGGAGCAAATGACAATTTTTGGTCCAAATAGTCTAGAGCTTTTTTTTTTTTTTTTTTTTTTAAGAATATGTTCTTCTACCCAGTGTTATTCTCAAGGATGACATTCCAAGTTGCTGACTTTGGCCACAGCCTCTTCACCTCCCTAATTCTGCCTGTGCTGTGAAAGCTGAACATGGCAACTTGTTCCAAGTTCCCTAGGCTGGTTCCTTTGCCCAGGTCCTTAGTCTCATAGGATAGGAGGCAAGATGTGTCTAGGGACTGGAGGCATCATGTGAAGACAGGAAAACCAAGAACTGATTTGATTTCTTGAAGGAAAAAGGCACCTGAGGCTGAGGTCCTGTTTGTCCCAAGTCCCTTAGCCATGACCAGGATGCTGATTGTCTGGGACAGCAGATGCATATTCCAGAACATCCTATCATGCTGGAAGGTATAGCAATTCAAGCCTCTGCGATTCTTTTCCTATGGTGGAGAAGGGTTGAGCTGAGAGAAAAAGGGTTCAAAAAAGCAAGGGGAGTGCTGTGGGATGGTCTGTATGTCAAATTGCTCTGATTGGTCAATAAATAAAACACTGATTGGCCAGTGGCCAGGCAGGAAGTATAGGTGGGACTAACAGAGAGGAGAATTGAGAGAACAGGAAGGCGGAAGGAGTCACTGCCAGCCGTCGCCATGACAAGCAGCATGTGAAGATGCTGATAAGCCACGAGCCACGTGGCAAGGTATAGATTTATAGAATTGGATTAATTTAAGATATAAGAACAGTTAGCAAGAAGCCTACCACAGCCATAAAGTTTATAAGCAATATAAGCCTCTGTGTTTACTTGGTTGGGTCTGAGGGGCTGTGGGACTGGCGGGTGACAGAGATTTGTCCTGACTGTGGGCCAGGCAGGAAAACTCTAGCTACAGGGGAGTCTCGGGGTGGTGAATGTCCTGGTCTTGACCGTGTTTATGGTTTCACAGGGGGCCCAAGTTAAAACTTGCCAAGCTGTTCCCTTTAATCATGACGTTTACTGCTTCCCGGATACACCTCCACTTGGCTGTTAATAAAGTCAGCATTGCAGTTAAGACTAGGCCATGGGTGTTCTGCTTGTCTCTGTAAGAAATAAAGTATTGAACAAACATCTCCCCTTCCAGCTCCTTCCCTCCTTCCCCCTCCTCAAACATCATTTCCCAGATGTGAGTCCTGTCGAGATGTCAGGAAACATCCCATGCTCCCATGCATCTCCTGTGTGCACACACTGGCATCCCCTCTGTGTGTGCACACTGGCATCCCCTCTGTGTGTGCACACACTGGCATCCCCTTTCAGCATGCACACACTGGCATCCCCTCTGTGTGCACCCACTGATATCCCCTCTGTGTGTGCACACACTAACATTCCCTCTGTGTGTGCACACAGTGGCACCCTCATTAGGATAATAGTCTGGTGAGAAAGACACAGTAGTGATAAGTATGACATCTGAAAGGGCAGGATGGGAAAGAAGGACCCAGGGCTGTGACATCCCAAGGGAGAGTGACCCCTCCCCCCAATATGAACACGGAAGGATGAAGGATGGAAATTAGAACTTTGCACTTCAAAAGACCAGTCTTCCAAGCAGTATTTATTTAGGAAACACTCCAAATCATCTAGTGGACCTACGGTTTTCAGAGCCATGGTATGGAATAGACAGCATGGTGGAGACTAAACCCGGGGCTCCAACACTGAGCTACACCCCCAGGCCTTCAAAGACTTTTCCTTAAAGTAGATCACTTTCTTCCAACAAAACCCTCTTGGGATGCTAGGGTGGTGCAACTTGGACAATGGAGAGTCTATGAAACCAAGGTGAGGAGCCCACTCCTTTTAGCACAGCCCAGGTCAAGTCCTCGGCCAACCCCAGCAGCATCACTTCCCACCATACTGTGAGCTCATGAGACCCAGTATGGTCCTGGACACTGGGGGTAGAGTCCTTGCCACCGCCTGACATGGGTTGGACTACTCTGAAATACTTCAGACTAGGCTCATGAGCGGGTACCTGGTGATTTGTGAGAGGTGACGCCTTACCTAACCAGCATGGACACAGCAGCAGGAGGTAGGGGGAATGATCTAGCATGACACAGGAGAGCAAAGGGAGTGGCGCTCTTCTTAGCAGTATGAGCTTTAAAAACAAAGGGTTTACGTTTTAAACCTTGGGTTTTCTGCATCAGCCCTGAGCCGCTGGGGACAGACATGAGGAAGAAAGATGTGATGCTGGTCCGCAGGGCAGAAGTCCCAGTTGGCTGAAAACAGAGGTCACCGTGTTTTAAGGGGTGTACACGCACACTCTTCCTATGTGGTTTTAAGTTGTTTGTGAAGCTGGCCCAGGCAGTAGAGGTTGGAGTCAGCTTGTACTGGGTCACAACAGCCAATTGTTAAATTGCCAGGAGTTTTACAAGCTGGTTGTTAAATCTGACAATTATTCAAGATGAAGTGGAGGAACTTGCAGTCATACAAATCAAATTTAAAAATGAAGGCGACAAATACACCAAACTAATGACGTTCTAATGATTTAGCCGCATCCTACATCTGTGCCCTTGAGGTTACTGAAGCCTTCAACATCCTTAAGGTGGAACCAGGGCTCCCCCTAAACCACTCTGCAGTAACAGGGTTGAATCCCTTCCTGACCTTGCAATGAATGTCATGATGATAGCTTGAAAAGACTGTGCATCATGGATCTGGCTCTTGCTTCAGAAGGGGGTGTTTTTGTTTGGAAAACAGACCAGAAAATATTCCCCAGGGTACTAGTGGCCCATAGCTGGCTGCTTGGACACTCGGGCAGTTAGTTAACAGCTGTGTGATCCAAGTAAGTCACTCAAATTTCTGCCAGGTTTCCTCACATGGTTACTTTGAACATGAAGTAAATGAAAGTTTGTGTTGCGCACTGAACCTCATCTGGCTTATAGTATCTATCACAGTCACCCCACTTACTCCCAAGTCCCCCTGCACAGTTTCAGTCCGTCAGTCACCTGTGACCAGCCATGGGGGCTCAAAAGAACAAGTGGGAATTTCCAGAAAAAAAAATTGTAAGTTCTTAATCCTGCATGTTTTGAGCAGTGAGTTGAAGTCTTACACCACTCAACTCCGTCCAGTAATGGAGCACAAACCATCCCTTTGACCAACACATACAAGCTATCCATATTATATGTACCCATGGTCACACAGCATCCCTCTGGGCTATCTGAGCAGCTATCACAGATCCATGGTGCTTGTGTTCAATGAACAGTTTACCTAACCATGGCTCTGAAGTACAACAGATGTGATGCCATTCAGCTGTGCCAGGGAGAAACCTTAAGATGCTTCTACAGCAGTGGTTCTCAACCTGTGGGTCAGGACCTTTTTGGGGGGTCACATGTCAGATATGTTGCATATCACATATTTATATTATGATGCGTAACAGTAGCAAAATTACAATTATGAAGTAGCGATGAAATACTTTTATGGTTGGGGGTCACCACAAAATGAGGAACTGTATTAAAGGGTCACAGCATTAGGAAGGTTGATTACTACTGTTCTACAAGGAAAAGGTGAAAGTTCCCAATAAGGTAAGGAAAAAAAATTATGCTGAGATGGCTGAGCTCTGTGGCAAGAAAGACAGACTGTATATGACGGATTAGGTCCCATCCAGGGTTTGGGCCTGCACTGGAGTCTCAGAATGAACCCCCTGAAGATAGAGAGAATTATGTGATGCAGCTGTTACTGTTGGCAGTGATGATTTTACATTTATTTGTGTAAATATAATGTGCATTCCCCCATATAAATGTCTGGCATCCTCCTAAGGATTCACAGACACTCAGAGGCCTGGCTTTCCCCAGGTTGTGAGTTCCTCTCTGGCTCCTTGGTCCCTTAGCATCTATCACAGTGACAGCATTCCTCAATTCCCGTCACTGTCTGCGAAGCCGAGTTCCACGGAATTGCTGCCTGCAGTCCGCTCAAAGAGACAGCTGAGTGGCAGTATGCATAGTTTTCTGTGCCTGCAACAAAATCCTAGAGGGAATTAAGTTATAAGGATAAAAAGCCTTTAAGAGATTCAAATCCATGGTCAGGTAGATCCACTGCTGTCAGGGTTATGGTGGGGTAATGAGCGCACTCACAGGGAATGTGTGGTAAAGCAAACTGCGCAGCGCCTGTCCAGGAAGCCAGAGAGGAGGGGACAGCCTTCCCACAGCCCCGACACAAGTACCTCACATGAGACTCTACACTCTAAAGGCTCCACGGCTAATCAGTGGAACAGCCTTGGGCCAGCCTTCAACAAAGGCCTCAGGAAAGTACACAACCTCCAAACAGCGGCAGGGAACTAGCTACTTTTCTCATTTCTGTGGTCAAATACCTGATAAGAAACAACAAACAACGGAAAGGTTTATTTCAACTCAGTGTGATAGGATAGCGTCCACTGTGATGGGAAGGCATGGTGGCGGGAGTGTGAGGTAGCTGGCCTCACATTGCGATGGCAGTCAGGAAGCAGAGAGCAGAAAGGAAGTGACTCAGGGTTGGAGACCCTCAAGTCCCGCCCCCAGGGATGCACTTCCTTTATAAAGGCACCACTTCTCAAAGGTTCCACAACTTTGCCAAACTGAACCGCTATCTAGCAACAAAGTGTTCAAACACATGAGCCTGCTGGAGATGGTTCAAATTCAGATCACAAGAAGGAACCCACTCTGCCCCTCTTCCCCTCTGCCAGCTGACTGTGAACACAGTGGCAAGGTCTGCAGCCATTTTGATTTCTGAGATTGCAGATTCCATGAAGGAAAGCAAAGATACATGGAAATTGCCTGGGTCCCCAAGACACAGGGAAATAGCTCACACTAGTGTGCTTGCTGGTGAGGTCTTTGTAATGCCCTCTTGAACGGGCACTGTCAAAGTCTGTTTGAGCCCCTCTGACGCTCACTTAGACCTGCTGAGATGGCTTTCACATGGGTGGGATCTGGTGGGGGAGCCTCAGGGTAGACAGGAGCAGTAAGTCAGCGTGTGCCGAGGAAAATGCCAGAGGATGTGCCGCAGCCCTTGTAGAGCTCATGCTGGGGAAGAGGCAGTCAGGGTTTAGCCCAGATACTGACATGGATGATTACATCAGCCTGGCCCGTGTGATGTCTGAGTAACAGAGTGAGCTTAACCATTCCTGTTTAGTCAGCCTGCGTGCCTCCAGGACCTGCATCCTGAAAGAATAGTGGTGAGCTCAGCTCTTGTTTTATGAATTCCAGGTTGGGGTTTTGGGGTCAGAAATAGAAAATTTGTTGTGTGGCTTTCCTGGGGAGCTTCTCCTTCCCAACCCTAAGTCTGTCTCCTCTCCCACCCCCACCCTAGTGTGTGTGTGTGTGGGGGGGGGTGCTCATTTGTGAATGTGTGCACATGTGTGTGTACATGCAGACTAGAGGCCATCGGATGTCTTCATTTTTCTCCACCTATTTTTTTTTTTTTGAGACAGGGTCTCTCACTCCACCTAGCGCTCAGCCATTCAGCTAGGCTAGTTGGCCACTGAGTGCCAGGGTTCAAGCTGCATCCAGCTCTCTAGTGCTGGGTTTACAGACAGATACTGCTGTGCCCTGCTTTTTATGAGGGCCCTGTAGATCTGACCTCTCTGGTCCCCATGCTTGCACAGCACGCACTTTACCCTGTCCTCTCTCCAGGCCCTGATGTTCGAATTCTAACAACATAATGCCCTCTTCCTGCCATCCCTCCACCCCTCAGGCCTCCCTGGTCACTGCTGAGTACACCAGTCAACTTGTCTTCACACAGGACCAGAGCTGGAAGGCTCTGTGAAAGCCTGTGGGCCCCTGAACTAAGCTGTAGACACACAGCTGTAAGAACAGAGCCAGTAGCGCCTAAACACACAGCAACTGCCATCAAAAGCAGGCAGGCAGGTGCTTTTGGCAGGACTCTCGAGTCTTGCTTTAATCTGTCCTCAAAATCTTCACCTACTGTTTAAGTGAATTGCCTGTGGCTCATTTTATCTGGTATAAATAGAACTGGCTGTTTTTAGACCAGAATATGGGGCAAGGACAGATAATCTCTGTGAAGTCAGAGATTAAGTCGGGGCTGTTTTTATCTTTACTGAAGGACCTAGGTCAAAGCTTTTCATGAATTTAGGGTATGGCATTTCAGAGAAGAGTTGGAAGGGTGGAGGCAAGAACAGCTGGGGTTCTGTGCAAGTGAAAACGATGGGGAGTCTGCAGCAGGAATACAGCACCAAGTTGTCCACGACCCCCGCTGCCAGGCTCAAACACAGTGGCTAGAGTGTAAACCAGCTCCCAGGCTGGTCACATCGGTGGGGCTGCGTGACAGTTCTACACCACCCACGGTAGCTTCACCATGAACTTGTTCTGTGTGGGTTGTGCCAGACAAGGACCAGGGAGTTGCCAGCCCCATTTATCCTGCAGCTCTGACCTGGACAGCACAGCAAGTGGCACACTCCACCCCTTCCTGTTGGTGCAAGGCACACTCAGACGTGTGTTCTCTGAATGTCCTGTGTGAGCCTTAACCGTCCTGGCCACATACAA
Organism: Peromyscus aztecus; assembly: GCA_902168405.1. NCBI lineage: Eukaryota > Metazoa > Chordata > Mammalia > Rodentia > Cricetidae > Peromyscus > Peromyscus aztecus. The sequence continues at coordinate 4,620 of CABHPQ010168522.1, read as the reverse complement.
TGGAGGAAAGCATCCCTGGGAGTCCCATGACTTTATCCTTCAAGTTCCACTGGTAATCTAATCACTGAAAATATGGCATTCTGTGTCCAAGGGATTCTGACACCACACACTCCCTAATAGACCAAGAGGGACTGAGACCTCCTGCAATGAGTTGTGAGTGTCTTTGGAATATAAGGTCATCTTGCAACCAGTGTTCCAAGCAGGCTGCTCTCTTGCTGTGCCCAGCTCCTGATTTTGTCCCATCCCCAAAGCCTGCAAGAGTTCAGCCCTCTCCATTTTATATACCCCAGGAACATCCACAGCACAGAGACAAGAAGCATGGATCCCTACTTGTCCTAGTTAACTTTCACTGTTAAGTTGGCACAGCCTAGAGTCGTCTGAGAAGAAAGTCTCAGCTGAAGGATTGCCCAGAGCAGATTGGCCTGTGAACATGTCTGTAGAGGGTTGTCTTGATTGTTAACTGATGTAGAAGGGTCCACCCAGAATGGGCTGTACCATCCCTGGGCAAGTGGGCCTGGGCTGTATAAGAAAGCTGTCTAATCAAGAGCCTGTGAGTGGGCCAGCAAGCAGCATCGCTCCATGGTCTCTGCTTCAACTTCCTGCTCGAGTTCTGACCCAACTCTCTTCACTGATGAGCTGTGGTCTGGATGTCTAAGCCAAATAAACCCTTTTCTCCTCTACGTTGTTCTTAGTCAAGTTTTATCCCAACAGAAAGGAAAACCAGAAACTACCCAAGTTCTCCTGGAGACTCCAGTTGTACATGACATCAGATACTGACACTTGCCCTAGTTCCACACAGGGTTCCATGTCCTCCTGAACCTCAACGACTTTTCTGTCCTGTGATTTATTCTGTTATTGTGGCCCCTGCCTGGCCTAAGGGCCAGACATGTCTACATGTCTCAATATGAGCTTGCATCCCAGCTGCCCTCTATCAGATGTTCCAATTTTAGCCCTGAGTTTTCTGGGTCAGCTGGCTAATAGACTCCATATAGTGGTTGATCACAACTGCTTTGTTTTTGAAGAGTGATGTGTTTGTATTCTGTGACCGACATAAGAAAGCACCACACACTGGAATGCCTTAAAGCAGTAGAAATGTATCCCCTCTTCACCTAGAGGCAGGAAGGTGGAAACCAGTATCAGCAGGATACCTTTAGAAGACTCCAGGTCCTTCCCAGCCTCCTTTTCCAGATGCTCCAGTAGCAACCACGCTCCAAACTGCCGGCATTCACATGACCATCCCTCTGTGTGTCTGATGACCATCCCTCTGTGTGTCTGAGCCTTCAAGTTTATCTTAATGATCATTCCAGCCACCAGGACCCTCAGCTACCCAGCAGGACCCATCTTAACACAGGCACATCTGTAAGAACTCTTACCAAGTAAGGTTGCCTTCACAGCAGTTCAGGTGACATGGTACAGCTCAACAAGGGCTGATATGCCGGGCCTGGTGAAGGACCTGGGAGGTCTTCCTGTGCATGTTGAAGCATCCACCAGCTCCCTTGCTACCTCCAAAGACACAGGAAGGTGCTATGGAAAGATGAACTGTGTAGCTATTTTCTATGTTTTCTATGTACTGGGTTTATGTTTTCCAAGGGAGAGAGGGAGCAAGCTGAGCTCTCTGCTAACTGAATTCAGTCTCTTTCCCAGGGCTGCCAGCATCTCTAAATGAAAAAAAAAAAAAGAAAGAAAAAGGAAAGGAAAGGACATAACTGTTCCTAGGTGTGGTGGAGGAGAAATCTGACTGTGGATAAAAGGGAGAGCATAGGTAGAGACAGGGGTATCTGGGAGAGTCCAGAGCGGACATGGCCAGGCTTAGCTGGGCCATGTGGGGAGAGGGGAGGGGTGGAGGGAAGAGAAGGGAACCGGGTGCAGCAGCCAAGAGGGCAAAGGTGCAAAAGGGGCAGGTGACCAAAATGTCTGGATTATATAGGGAAGAGCCTCAGGGGGAAGGGCAGCCCAGTCCCTGGGCTGGAGAGCTCAGGCTAGAGGGTGGGGTATGCTAGCCATACCCTGTAGCAGGTAGGGACTGAGGGGTTCTGGGAGAACCTGGAGGTCAGGTCTACTTCAACATGTTAAATAGGTACCTCAGCCATTTGTCCCAAGTTTGAAACTTAACAATCCCCAAGCCAGATTCCCTCAGAGCTGCAGCTGGAGAGCCAGGCCAACCCATCCTGGAGGAGATGAAACCACAGCTCCTCTCTGCTACCCTCCACCCAGGGAACAAGCAGAGTGAAGAACGGCTGGTTCCCATCACAGGGACCAGCAAGCTATCAACCCAGGCCCTGGCGGCAGTGGCTCCCAGACTCTCTTATGAGAAAAAGATTTAAAAGAGGAAAACAAGCAAATTGAAATACAAAGTAGAATTCCAGGTGCCCCCTGAATGGAGAAAAAGAAACCCTGGGAAGTGCCAGGTACTAGAACTTGGCATTTCTTCCCATGAGCTTCCTCATTCATGGTATTAGGAGTCCCCCGCTTATGAGTCCCTCACACCCTCATGCCTGGCATACGTCCAATGTCATCCCGACAGACTCAGTCACAATGATAGCAGTGGCCACACTAAATAATCCTTTTTTCTAGTGCCTGGCCACATCTGACTGCAGTTCTGGTTGTGTGAGCTGGCCATGTGACTTCTGACATTACTGAGCTCACTGTTTCTGGTGGGAGTGTGTGTGCGCCTTGTGTGTGTAGGTATGCACATGAATGTGTGTGTATGCACATTTACATGTAGACATGTACATTTGGGCATGTGTTTGTATATGAGTGCTTGGGAGTTTGTGCATGGATATGCATGCATGCACCTCTATGTGTGTGTGTGTGTGTGTGAGAGAGAGAGAGAGAGAGAGAGAGAGAGAGAGAGAGAGAGAATTTAGTCAATAGCCTGACGGGTGTGCATACATATCTTCATATAGATGAATGCAAACATGTACAAGCATGTGCATGCATACTTCTATGTGTTGAGTCAACAGCCTGACTGAAGCAGAGAGAGGGGAGGTGATAACTAGGTCAAGGGGAGATGACCATGGTCTGACCACATGCCACTGTATCCACCTGAGCAGGGAAGGTCACCTGCAGAGCATCCGTTCTACTGTAAAACAAAGCACTGCCGTGAGTCCCCTTGGGTGGGGACTTGTGGCCGAGTCTCAGGAGAAGGGGTCAGAGATGGTGGTCTAAGCTCCAGGACTGATGGCTTCTAGAAAGGAATGGGTAGGACCAGGAGAGGACGCCATCATTCATGCCACTGGGTTGAGAGCTGTGCCCAACGATCCTGTGCCCATGAGCCTTAAAGTGTCTGTCCGTCCTGGGGTAAGTGGCTCTCGGAGCCTGGAGAAAGCAGGCCAGGGCCTCCCAGAAGGATCCCTGGGTCTTGCAGAGGCTGCTTAGGGAACTTTGGGTTTTCACAGTACATACCAATACTGCATGTGATGCCTCATCTGTCTGAAACTGCAGTTTCCTTGGGAACTTATGCAGGCATTTACTAATGGCAACCTTACATTTATGTTCTCTGTACTCTCACTGGAAGTCAAATTATAGCTAGCACACTCCATTTTTCTCCTCTCACAAAGATTCATTGAGCCCACCAGAATGGGCAGGTACCACTGCTGACATACTCCAGCCCCTGGATCCTCTGCTGTTCTGCACTAATGGTGAGAAAAGAAGAGGGAGAGAAATGGAATCTTGCCTATACCCAATGCCTCACAAAAGGAGATAGGAGCCTGTCCCAGCAGTGGAAACATTGTTAAAGAGATACTTGTGCAGAAGGACATCAGAGCACTAAAATCTCCTCAGGAATCCTGTCCTGGGGAGAGAAAGGCTGGAGTCTGGAGCCAGCCGAAGGAGAAGCTTGTCTGCCTGAAAGAGATTTCACACAGTCGGACAAGCTGTCAGGTCGCACTCAGGGAAGACTGGGGCAGAGACGCTGATGACCCGATGACGGCAGGACCACCCCTTGACAGACTGCTTAGCTGTGCACACCTCTTGGCTTCCATTTAAACTGAAACCTTGTATCAGGTCCCTGAAGATAAACTTGGGAGAGTCACTGGACCTCTTTATTTGTCCCCTTCTCAAAATGGCCACAATGAATAAAACGCCTTTCTCTGCTTTTCATTATTATTTATCACTTTAATGGGCACCGTGTCTAAACCAGCTTGTTCCAGCTGCCAGCCCTTGGACTCTGACTGTAACAGCTCCAAGAAGAGGAAGAAGGCAGGAGATTGGCCCTTCCCCTAGATCTAAGCTGAGTGCACATCCCCTCTCCCATGCTGCTACTGAGGCCCCAACTGTGCAGCCACACAATCTGGGCTCCTGACCCTCCAAACTGTACTGCTTAAGCTCCTGAGATTTGCTATGCAACAACAAGTCAGAAAACCCGTATCTCAGGTCCTGAACTACTCAAGGAAACGTCTTAATTGACTACTGAGTTCTCAGTGTGATTGTATCATCATCACAATAAATGAAGAGATCGTAAAGATTTGGCATGAAGTTCCTAAAGCACTGACATTAGATCATGTTATAAAACGAAGAACACTCGCCTTTCTTTCATACTTATGAGGCACTCTACTGCATCTTAGACTTCTTCTGATATTATTTTTTTTAATTGAACTAGGTTGACAAACAAAATAAAAA
>CABHPQ010168521.1:0-32696 GCA_902168405.1 Peromyscus aztecus | reverse complement strand
TTAATGCTGTGCTTCTCTGGGGCCTGGAGGCAGACATGAGCAATTTCAGATTTACAAGAATGGAGGGGTAAATAAAGAAGTGGTGGGGGCCAATTCTGAATGGTATCAGTCTTTCTGTGACCACTGGTTTCTTCAAGAAGAAGTGGGAAAGTGACCCAAACTGTCAGAGAAGCCTGCACAGAATTTAGAAGTTCACAATTTTCAGCCTTATTGAGATATGTTCATGCAAACTTGATGATCTTATTTCTTCTCAATTAATGTGTAAAGTTCAATACTAAACACTTTTCCAACTTTGGTGATTCATTCTCTATTGAAACTTATTGACTTCTATAACCACAATTCAGTTTTATTTTTCTCTTCTTAGGGTAGACATTGACAACTTTACAACTTTATCACCCCTTCTTCCCATTTTACAGTAATTCAGTTGAGTCAACCAAGTCCATCATTCACATTGCTTTGGCTAAAATATTTGATCACAATACACATTAGTCACTCAGAGCATTGCTTTCTACAGACACTTGATTACAGGTATTTAGAGGTGATAAGATCAGAACTCAATAGACAACCCTGAACCAGTCCAGAAATCAAACATATCATTAAGATACCATCTCTTTGAATCTTTCCCAGTACCAAGAGGTATGGTGTATAAAATGAGAATGCCTGCCATAGGCTCTGGTGTTTGAATAGTCAGTTGACAGTTGTTGGTGCTGTTTGGATAGTTTTAAGAGGTGTGTCCTTGCAGGAGGAAGTACATCGTGGGGGCTGGCTTTGGGATTTGAAAGCCATATGCTCTCACAAGTTCACTCTCTGATTCCTGCTTGCTGTGCAAGATGTAAGTCTTCATCTTTCTGCTCTATCTACCATGCTTGCCTACTGCTATGCTTCTCTTAAGTGATAGTGATAGACTTTTATCACTCTGAAACTATAAACTCAAATAAGCCCTCCAAATATATTGCCTGTGTCATGATGTTTTATTATAGCAATAGAAAAGTAACAAATGACAAGTGACAATAATTGTGTCCCCCAGAAGTGTATTTCAGGAAGAAGGATGTAATAAGAAAAACAGCACTGCAAGGATATGTACGGTTTTGACTTCACCTGTTGTGGGACTGGTTAAGAAGATTCTATGAGGTTGTTTTCTCAGAAAGGTAAAACAGATATAGAATAAAAAAAATCAAGGACAAGCTGAGGTCTTTGAACATGGCTTGGAACCCTAGCTTGTTCCTATTGCCTGCAATGGTTCTACAGGAGAAAATGAAGTTGATTAACAAAGTTAAACCAGGAAGTAGAAGTAACTGAAGTCAAATCAGGCAAAGTTAGAACACTTATGGTCATGGATGCAGCTAGTAAAGGGAAATCAATGGGTGAGTCACCACATGTTTGAGCTACAGAACTACCTGGTCATATGGTAGCTAAATAATAAAACCCAAGATATTAACTGCTTCATTTTTCCTGTCTAAATCTCTAGTGACAATATCTTCTGTAACATCCTCATGGAAAATGCAGAGGGAAGATAATTCTGGGAAAATTAGTTTAGCTTGGTGAATGTGAAGCATTACAAGACCATTCAAGTCTCATTTCTTGAGTAAACTTCTACTTAGTTAGAAAAGTTCCCCATGGTTGCAATTTCTGCTGTTAATAATCTATAGCCATGAATCATCGTCAAATCTACATTTCCATGTATTAAGAAGAGCAGTTACAATTACATTGTTTAAAGATGTTCCTGAACAGATTAGTTGGAGAAATTTAATTTGTATTTAAATTATAAGACTTAAATGAGATAGCATATATTAGGTAATTGGCAAGAGTATGTAGTTATCAAACACTAATTACTTTGTACTGCCAAAAATGCATGCTCTCTTTCACTTTGAATTCATGAGTTGTGTCAATCATTTTTATTTCTGTCTTCATTTTCTTATACACATTAAAAAATCTCTGTTGGCTGTAGTTGGACTTTTTCATCAGGACTGCCAGCTCCCCAATAATTATATGGAAACTTATTATTAATTATAAAGGCTCAGCCAATAGCTTAGGTTTGTTATTACTTAGCTCTTACAACTAAAATTAACCCATTTCTATCAATCATCATGTTGCCACAGGTCTCATGGCTTTTACCTGTTCTCTAGCATGTCTTGCTCTCTTTACATTGGCTGGCAACTCTGCCCTTCTCAGAGTTTTCTCTGATTCTCCTGCCTATACTGCCTGCCTAGCTGCTGTTTAGCTTTTTATTAAACTAATCAAAAAGAACCTTGCCAAAGATAGATCCTCACAGTATATAAAAGGTGATTCTCCAACATGCTCCCATTTGTCTAAATAAAAAGGAAAGAACTTAACTTTAAACAGTAAAACTATACATAATAAGAACAATTATCAGGTAAGAATCACATTTACAATGTTCAGTCCATTTGTATTCGACAATTTTGGCAAAAGTACTCCGTTATTTACCCTATCTTGGTGAGTCCAGAGATCTTTATTTAATTTACTTTCTATCATAAATATGGAAAACTATAACTATGGCTATCTAGTCTTCAATTCCATCAAAGACCCCAAAAGGATATATTACCTTAGTAAACTGTAAGTGCATTGCAATCAACTTTAAAAACTATAAGAAATGATAGAAACAGTTTGCTGGCTAGACAGTCACCAAAGGATTCTCTACCATGTTGGGACATCCATCTTTGGCCTATAGGGCTAGAATTTCTGACAGACTTTTCTGTGAAGTAGGGATTTTAAAGGATTTTCATATCCTGTTACAGCAAAGTTCAGCAGTCACTTTATTTTGTGTCCTGATTGTCCAGTTTGGACACGATACTGTCAGCTGTTGAGGCAAATAGCTAGCTTTTCCCACAAAGAAAGCACACTCCAAATGGAGTTTCTTTGATACCCATCATCCTTTTTTTTTTAAAAAAATTAATTGGTGCTGCCAGGAGAAGATGTGTCTCACTGCCATGAAAAGTCGTATGCTATTAAAACATTTTAAATGCCATGTTCCATAGGTCTTTGAAGTGTTTGAAGACCATCTGTTTTAAAAATTTCTGTTTAACCTTGAAAACATACCTACAGAAATCCATACCAATGTAAAATATTTGAGACTAATGGTTGCTCAAAACTATACTCAATAATCCACCCTTTTATCCCATCATTTCTACACTATATCTCTCTTTTTCCCTTCAGAAAGAGCTCCCTGAATCTAATCTCCTTTGTTTAGTTTTTTTTCTGATCATTACAAATAACAACTTATAACCAATCCCCCTAAACAATGATAAACATCCATAACCTAACTAAATGACCAAAGTCATCCATCCCACCTCTTGGGAATGAGGATATCATGCATTTTAGACTGCTTTCTGTTGTCTGAGGACACTAGCATCTTAAGTTAACCCTGAGAAAATTGAGATAATGGTCAAGTCCTGGGAAAGCTAACTGTTGTCTAGTCTTGGTGTGAGGGGAAAATGGAGTGCTTATATGAAGTTTTGGCTGGAGGAATCTGTGAGGTTAGACCATCTCAACCAGCATCCTTGAAGCTGTTCTGGATGTAGAACTCTGAGGAAACAGCAACAGAGGCATTCTGAGAGGCTGGATTACCTGGGCTAACTGTTTTCATTGGTGTCTGGTGCCTTTGCTCTGAAAACACACAAGCTTTCAAAGTTAATTTACATGTCTGCATTAATACAAGTATAGACCATGTGTTGTACACAAGTTAGATCATTTTTTTGTGTGTGTTCCAGGTTTGAGCAGGTAAAATATACGTCACTTGTCTTGTAGTTCTTCTAGGTTTAATTCTTTATGTTTGTAGTCAAGATATTTAGGGGGTCTCCCCTGATCAAGTCTGATCTCTACTAATCTGAAAGGAATCCATAGCCTTTTGTTTCCATAAACTCTCCTCCACTGCAACATATTGTCCAAATTTCATTTTAAAGCTAAGGTATTTCAAAAATATAGAGGTTTGTTTAATTAGCAGTTTACATAATCCAATGTCTCTCAGCAGCTATTGTTTTTTGTCAATTAGCATTTTAAAAATTCAAAGTTAAAAAGACACCATATGGCATCCAGACTCCTTGTGTATTTTCCATCTTCACAAGGCTTATTTTTTATATTTTTTTTTGTTGGGACCACCAACTCCCCAATAAGGACATGGAGACTTATTATTGATTATATAACTTTGACCAATAGCTTAGGCTTGTACTACCTAGCCCTTACAACTAAAATTAAACCATTTCTACCTCTCTATATGCTGCCATATGGTCTGTGGCTTTTACTTGTCTTCTATCACGTCTTGGTCCCTCTCAATCTGCTGATGTATCTGCCCTTCTTCCAAGAATTCTGTCTGGTTGCTCTCCCAACTATACCTCCTGCCTTGCTAATGCCCATTTAGCTTTTTATGAAACCAATCAGAAGGTGCCTTGGCAAAGACACATCTTCATAGTGTATAAAAAGATTATTCCACAGCAGTTGACCTTATTGGATTTATTTGGTTATTAAAAATAAATTTAAATAATCTATTTAAATATATGTAAGAAACATAATTTGTTTAAATAGAAAAGTATTATACCTTATACTGATTTCAAACTTAATTTGATAATCAGATAATCATTTGAAAAAAACCTTCAACTCATCCATCGACAGGAATTTTCATTTGTAGTCTTTTGGGAAGGCACCGAAAGGCTGCACAAAATTAACTTTTAAATATACCTCTTATACATTATCTCTTTCAAGGAAATCACACACACACACAGACAGACACACACACACACACACACACACACACACACACACACACACACACATTAAAAAAAAACCCACGTGTAGTAAGCTTTATTGTGAGAGGAAGAAGTTTATGCAAACAGTTCAATAAATAGTTCCTTAATCTTTGATGGACCCATGGAATCTAGTAAGTGTATTATTTCCACAGAGTACGTTTTTCACTTAATTTTGCTCTTAGGCTATTTACTTTTTCCAAAATGTTGATATCTGTGAATTCCCTATCTGCTAATTACAATGAGTGTCTTGTCTCTTCTGCAGTTTTCAAGACAGCAGCACTAAAAACTACAGTCTTAACCTGAAACACCCTTTCTCAGGGCCACTGTTGTCTAGGTGGGCTCTATAGAGTTTATCTACCTGTCTTCACAGTACTATGAGGAGAGGTATGTATCTGCACAATTTGGAGGAGGTCTAACTGATGCATGTAAATGTGTATGATGGACTATAGGAAACTTGTATAGCCTACTTTAAAATCAAAGCCAAAACAGAATGTTGATGATTTCTGGTCTAGTTTACCAGTATCATGGTAGCACCAATAGTCATAAAAATAGGATATGTTTTCCCTTCCTTAAAACAAACCAAAATTTCACAATTGATAAGTCTTACTATCTAGAAAAAAGAAAAATATTAACAGTCTTTATTCAGATTATATATAATGACTATGTTTAATACTTTAGTATATTCTGAGGCAGACTAGGGGTAGCTACAAATTGATGTCCTGAAAAGCAAGATGTGTACTAGTTCTGTTGCTTATTATAACATAATCATGGATTTCCAAACTGTAAATGACATTTCACAATGTTTTCTGTGAATAAGTAAAATAATATATTTACAAGTTCTTGTCTGTATACCATTTATTATTTTATGAAGTAATTTCAATCCTTCAGATTTTGAATCCTTAAGAAATGCTAAAGAAATGGAGAGATGGCTCAGTGGTTATGAGCACTCTCTGCTCTTCCAGAGGTCTCGTGTTCAGTCCCTAGCATCAACATCAGGTGGCTGACAATTACCTGAATCTCTAGTTCAAGGGCCAGATTCTCTCTTCTTGACTCGATAGGCAACTGTACCCATGTTCACATATCTACACAACTACACAAAGTACCTACACACTTATGTAATTTTCCATATCCAAAAATCTTGATGTTATATTAGTGAAAGTTATGGTCAATCAGTAAGAGAATTGATTAACAAAATCAAAGAACCATTTTGTGAACCCATTAAAAAATTCCTGTAAGTTAAGTTTTGATAAATTATTTTCTTCATTCCATTAATGAAGCAGTTACTTTTTAATGCATTAACCAAGCTGTAAGCACTTATCCAGAGATGCGGCTCTGGGTTCTAAGTCAAAATTCCCACTCTTGGTGCAGAGACATCTGGAACAAAGCTGTGAGGATACATAAGTGTTTATTGAAATATTATCAAAAGGTTTTAAAATTTGATTATTTTAACAAATAAGCAGCAAGAGAGTAGAAGTGGGAAATTGTGAAGGTATAATTTAGCTAGAATATTATTTCTTCTGCAAAAAGAAAGAAAACTCTTGTGTTTAAATTATGGTTTGTGTATTTGACTTTATTTTCACAGTGAATGGAAAATTGGTGAAACATCTGGAAATATATACAAAGCCAGACACTGAAATATATGAGAAGCTGCAAGTAAGAAAGAATCTAATCATGTCCTTATCCATAAAAATTCATGGATCAGCCAATATTGTAACAAAAATAAAGATTCAGTAAAGTGTCTAGTATCTCAATGATCACAGAGCCATGTGTCTTAAGCAGGCTGGCTGTGGAAGGAATGAGTCACTGAATGGAATCTCGATCACATTTGTGATAGAATCAGAAGGTTCTTGTTTGAAAAAAAAAGGTATATCTTGTATTTTAAGAAATTGTGTTCAGGAGGGAATTTTACATGGAAAAAATGAACTTTGTAGAATTGAACACAAACCTACTCAAAATGGAGAAAAATGTACCATGTTGCAATAATATATTTATAAAGGTGAGATAGGGTTATGTAGAGGAAGCTGTGGGGTGAGTTTAGGTGAATTTAGGAATGTGTTAAGCAATGAGAATAGAATTGCTTACATTCATAAAATGTAATTCTTGGAGATTGTATTTTACAACTTCCATTGAACATTTATGCAGGAATAGCATGGTCTGAAGACTTCATATGGATTGGATGTCTAACTTCAGTTGATTATGTAATGATACAGGCTAAGTGGACAAATGTTCTTTATTTACTCTGTAGTATGGCTTGTAAGGGTATAGACAATTGGGTTAAGAGAAAATATAGAATCACACACACTGAATTCAAATGAAACCTTCAGCCATTACTTGTTTGAGTCCCTTCTCATCAGGTGGTTGAGATTAGCTTCTATCTTTTGAAATGGAGTGGGCTTAGTAACTGACTTCCAATGAACAGATATGATGGATGTAAAACAGTGACTTTAGGGCTAAATCACAGATATAGATGAATGCCCCAACCAACTGTCCCAATGCATGTGCCTCCAGAGTCATGAGCCTCATGTGGGGCATGGGACTTCCCCCAAGCTTCTGTGCTAGAGAAGCGCCTTGGGTTCCTACCTGATTCAGCCTTTAGCTGATAGAGTTTTACCAGTTCATGCACCTGACATGTAAGTGTAAAACTCTTGGGGATGATCATAGCTTTTGGCAATATCTGATTTAAATTACAGGCAAAGCACAGAGGAACATATAGCTGAGCTTAAATAATTGTCAAAACAAAGTGGTGAGATAGATGGTAAGTGTTCTTACCTCATGGCATTGAGTTTGGAACAAATGGCTGTGTGTAAAGGCATAGATAACCAACACAGTATTTGTGACCACATATTCTTTCCCGAGCTCTAAATTTATGTTGTAATGATCCTTAATCTGATTGTAATGAGTATTTATTAAGATAATATTAACATGAATAATACTGAATATTCTAGGGTAGTAAAAATATGAGACCTATCCTGAGTGTGGTGGTGTATTCCTCTAATGTCAGCATTTGGGTGGCAGAGGAAGACCAAGAGTTTCACCTGTGCCCTAATTACAAAGTGAGTTCAGTTCATGAAAGCTAAGGATATATGAGATCCTGTCATGGAGAAAAATCTGTCCGTCTTCCTGTCTGTTTCTCTCTCTCTCTCTCTCTCTCTCTCTCTCCCTCCTTCCCTCTCTCTTTCTCTCCTTACAACTGTTACATGATTACAACTAATTAAAGTAAAAATATAAATATAATAGCAAACTTCACATTAAGAAGCTTAGAGGCTTAACTTCTTTAGGGTATTACCGATAAACCAAAGAGATTGCAATAATGTAGAAACAATTTGGCATGTCCAAAACAATCTCATCAAATGCTTCTAATTTGAATTTATTTATCACTTCATTTTTACAACAGAGTTTTCTTATACTTACAAGTTATAATAATGGGTCTGGAGTTTAGAGAACTTGCTGCTCTTTTAGAGGATATAAGCTCAGTTCTAGGAATTCGTGACATTCCACGCAATCACCTATGACCCCAGTTCCAGGGTCATTTGATATTCAATAGGTACATACAAGCATGTGACATACACACACACATAGATCATAAATGTAAATAAATTTTTAAAAAAGAGATACAAAAGAACTAATATGTTCTCTGAGATAAACAGAGATGAAATCCTACAGTTGTGGTATCAGGTAGAGATTTAAAAGTATCAAGCCATTAAGCATTATGATTATGTACTCTGCTCTCTGTATTTCTCCTTAAAGAACAGATTGATATATTATGATAAGAGAAAACTTCTCAATCCACTTATACAACCACTCACTTGGAAAGGAAAGATATAAGATGAGCAATCTGCCCTGAGGCAGAATATACCAGAGGCTGAAAAAGAACTGCAATAATAGTAGAGTGGATTTTTCATTTACAGAGGAATAAACCTGCCTTCTGAAGCATGGCCCAGTGTATATTGTGGACTCTTTATAAGCACCAGCAGGAATAGCTCATCCTGTAGGACAGTGGCTGGAATATCTGGGGATGGTAGAGAAAAGGAGACAAAATATTTCACTCCTGGAAAATAGAACTGGGTTCTTCTCTCTGAATTATAGTGAAGAAGGCTGTGTAGATTGAGTTGGTTGAAATCAGCTCTGTTTTCCTGCTCACAACTTAATTGTCCCAGGAATCAATATGGCCCATCTAGTCTACAAATAGAAAAGGACAAATTCATCTGTGTTAGTAAATTTTTCTTGCTCTGAAATTGTGCCCAATGGTGGCACTACCAACTGTCATTGTGGAAACTGATAGAGCAAGTTCATTCTCTGCAGGTGGTTTAGCACTAAGTACAGACAACAATCTGTTGAATTTTTCAAAATTAGGTATGGTGTATGTGTGTGTGTGTGTGTGTGTGTGTGTGTGTGTGTGTGTACATGTGCTGGTGCATGTGGGGAGATTCAAGGACAACCTTGGGGTGGCAATTATCTCCTTTTTCCTTGTTCAGGAAAAAATCTCTTGTGTTTCTTCCATGCTGTATATCCCAGGATATCTGGCCCATGAGCTTTCCGGTGAGTCTCTTGTATTTTCCATCTTACTATAGGAGTTCTGGGATGACAGATTAGAGACACTGCATCTGTCTTTTGTCAACCATTAGTTTTAGCAACCATGCTTAGGTTGCCAGGCTTGGGCATAAAGTGCTTTTACCTGCTGCGTCATCCCACTGCCCCTGTCAGGGTTTCTTATCCTTTCTCCAGGTCAAATGTCTTATCACTCTAGAAACTTTTATGTGTCCCAGAAAAATTTTACTAAAGATGAAAATAATTTAGCATATTAATTGGATGAATGTGCTTGTTTATCTACTCAGTGCAATTCAAAGACAAACTAACTTGATACATGCAAAGGAATAGTGGTGGGGAAATACTCTCTTTGTTATTCATACTGCAATCTTTGTGAGGACAATAAAAAGACTACTGTTCACAACAAACAATGATCTCAAGTCCGAGCCAAGGAGTTACAGGCAGCTCTCATTTATAACTGACACTAGTGGCTTGATGGTGTGTACAGTGTGAAGAATAAGTGTTGTACATCTAAAATCTAGCTATTTTAGTTATATTGCCATTGGGGTGAAAAAATAGCATGACCATGCGCAACTTGGGATGAAAGGTTTTGTTTCAGCTTACAGTACCACAGCACAGTCCTTCAATGAGGGAAGTCAGGGAGGGAACTCAAATGGGAATTTGGAGATAGGAGCTGATCTTAGAGGCCATGGAGAAGTGCTGCTTACTGGTTTTCTTTTCATGACTAGTACACCCTGCTTGCTTCTTGCTTGCTTGCTCTCTCTCTCTTTCTTTGCTTCTTCTTCTTCTCCTCCTCTCCCTGCTCCTCCTCCTCCTGCCTCCTGCTCTTCCTCCTTCTCCTGTTCCTCCTCCTGCTCCTGCTCCTCCTGCTCCTGCTCCTCTTCCTCCTCCTGTTCCTCCTCCTCCTCCTCCTGCTCCTTCTCCTCCTGCTCTTCCTCCTCCTCCTGTTCCTCTTCCTCCTGGTCCTCCTCCTCCTCCTTCTTCTTTGGTGTTGTTGCTTTTGTTTCTTAGGGTTTTTATTGTTGTTGTTGTTGTTGTTGCTTTTCAAGACAGACTCTGACTATGTAGTCTGGCTGTCCTGGAACTCACTATATAGATTGGGCTGCCATTAAAGTGATAAAGATTCACCTGCCTCTGAATTGCTCATATATTTCCCTCTTGGATTTTCTCAAACATACATTAAATACAAATACTCTTGAATGTCTGGAGTGATAGAAATCTCAGGTTTCTTTGGCTTAAGAGAATCTTAGCATTACTTACTTCCTAATCCTAAACTTGAGATTATACATATTTTTCCATTTTAATTTGCCTTTATGTTTATTTTATCATTATTACTTTTTTTGACACAAGATCTCCCTTAGTAATGTAGGCTGTCAGGAGTCACTACATTAGGCTTCAGACTCTTTTCTTCACCTTCTCTATTTATTCCCATTCTTTTAAGAATAGAGACAATAAGCAACTAAAACTACTTAATAACAATGTGGTGATTTAACATAAATGATGACTGTCATTTCCTTACATTTAAATATCATTCTTTGTATAATTTTAGTATCATTTTAGAAATTTATCCAAACAGAGTAACAATGTAACATGATATAATTTCTGTTGTAATTTAACTGTGTGGAAGCTGGTGGACCTATCAATCACAGAGCATTCAATAAATGCAGTATTTTCGGAATAAGCAGTCAGGCATAGTTGTGACTTTGGGAACAAGTGAGCAGAATATTTTGGCTCACCTCATAATTATACTACTGATAATTTATTCCTTTCCATAATTCTGGTCATGCTACACTAATATTGGACAATTTATGGATAAAGTTGGAAACGTTTAGGAATTTATGAATGAAATTATACAACTGTAAGAAATGTAAATGTCCTAAACCCATTGTGTACCAACTGACTTACATCATGACTTTGACAACAGACATCCCTACATGTGAATTATAAATGTCTAAATTTATAAAATAAACATGAGCCTATACATTTGTCATTCTAAAATTAACCTATGTATTCTGCTATGCTACTACTTTTGTAGAGACATGGAGATAGGTGATAGTAGATCACTTGTGAAAACTGACATTTCTGAGCTAGATATGATATTTGAAGCATTTCAGTGCAATGACTTATTTAACAAAGGAAGAGACACAGTTGCATGAAAGATGGTTCCCATTATAAGTGTGTGGCACTGTACTCTCTAGCATAAATCTTTTATTGTCTTAATTCTAGCATCTCTTCTTCCATGTCTCATCTCTTTAGTAATGCCCATAAAGTCTTCCTTGCTGTTGTGATCTCAAATCCATGGGAGCATCAAATGACATCTGATTGCTTTTCATGGTGGTAGTTTCTATCTCTAGGTTCATAAAGACAGCAGTGGTCCAAGTAGGATCTACAGGGAATTGGACCAACTCACTTCTTAATATCTGTTTCTAGTGTTAATGTGGTTTGTGTTTCCGAGTGCTTATAGACAACTCCTCTATCTGGAGTACTTTAATTCTTGTTTCCATTTCTAGGACAAAGCAGCTTAAATAAGTCCTTTTAAATGTCTTCTTTCCCTTAAAATTCTTCCATAATCCATATTATCATTGCTTTTCAGATGCTATCTATGAGTTTTAAGGACAGTGGACACTGTTATTTGCCTGAAACTGCATTTTTTAAAAGATAGAGACTGGTGTATCACTTATGCAAACACATGCCACTGATGCTGTGTGTAATACAGCAGGGTTCCCAGGATAGCACATTTCCATTTCTGTCACTTTGCATATTTCCCTTGGGACCAGCTAGGGAGCTATGCTGTCTTTCAGTCGATGATAGACCTGGATTCTATTTCAGGTGCATAAAAATAAGAAGTATTCTCCTGGGAATTTCTGATGCCATTACTGTGTGAAATTCTAAAAGGGAAATGGTACTTGATATCCATCCTTTAGAGACATCTGGGAAATTTATTTTGTGGGTGGCAAACAACCAAGCTATGAGAAGTGATTATATCCAGATACAGATACCATTAAAAGAAAATTTATCCAGTAGATTACACACCAAATCCCTTTTCTAGCTTCACATTCTGTTTTTAGAATAAATATTATGACAGAGAGCTGAGGCTATGAGTGAGTAACATGTGTGTTCCGTTCTACCTTCACCCTTACACTAAACCCCATGAGTGATTAACTCTCATGACCATTCTACTCCGTAGGGTGACCTCTTCAGATAAAAGAGAAAATTAAAAATGGAACTGTAGCTGGATACAACATCGTCCACTTTTCAATTTTGTCAAAATATCTTGGCTGCTCAGTTTTTCATCACCATGAGTTGAAATAAATTATACTTCCCAGAGGCAAAATTTCTCTGAGATCAGCTTGGAATATATTGATTAGCTCTTTGAGAGCTGATGAATTCAAGGTTCTTGCTTTATAAACACATTTCCAAACATGCCTTGAGAAACACTTGCTTAAGCACTGGGTAGACTGATGGTGTTTATTCAGAGCTTTAGGGAAAGGCCTACCTGCAACCCCTGATTCTAACCTGTCAGTGATTTCATCTCTGATCAATTGAGACAAGTGAAATGTTGCTCCCTTTAGTGATTTCTAAGAGCAGCTCAAGGCCAGCTCACTCAATGATTTGTCAAGTAATACATTAAAGTCTCAAAAACAACCTAGCTTGTCATGGAATACTAGACTAGTCAAGCTGGAAGGGACTTAAGACATCATCTTCTATAGATATAAACCAATCTCTATGATGATGTAATATATCCAGCTTACAATATAAATGTCTCTGGAGTCAATTGGAGAGTTAGGCATGATCTTAGTGGATCTGGCAAAGAGGGGAGGGAGGGGAGGGGGAGGTAGGAGGAATGGAGAGATGGGAAATTGTGGTTTGGATGTATTATATGAGAAAAGAGTCTATTTTCAATTAAAAAGTAAAAAGAAATTAATATAACTAGTTATCAAATACATAACCTAAGCAAGTGCAGTAGGCATAGCAGACAGTGTGGAAACCACAGGGGAAAGGCCTGTATTAAATGAAGTAGCATAGCTTCTATTCTACAGGATAGCTTCATTAAGCTTGTGAACCCAGTGTTTCTGTACAGACTGATTATATTTTTCAGACTATAACACAGAAATGTAAATGCTATAATTTGCATTAATTTTTAACACAGCAAAAGAAAAACAATGAAAACCAAACTCCTTTAAAAGAAACATGACTGCAAAAGAATTTGTCTTAAAGCCATGTGATATACAATTGACGTCCTTACTCATGATCTCATGAAAAAAAATGATATGCAAGAAATATTTAGGAATTGTAACTTTGTGGTTAAGACTCAAGAAAGTGAACAGAATGAATGGCTCAGCAACACTACAATGTGAACCTCACATACTGCCTCACGAAAAAGAACATTTATGAAGTCTTGTGGTACACTATGGTGTAGGAAGACTTTTCTGTCCTGCCAGCCAATTCCCAAATAACCACACAGAGACTTATTACTAATTATAAATGCTCAGCCAAAAGCCCAGGCTTGTTACTAGCTAACTTTTACATTTTAAATTAACCCATATTTCTTATCTACACTGTGCCATGTGGCTCAATACCTTTTCTCAGTATGGCAAGTTCATCTTGCTTCTCTTTGCATCTACTTCCAACTCTAACTCCTTCCCTTCTTCTTTGTGCTCTCTTTTTGTTTGCAAGTCCCATCTAACCTCTACCTGTCTAGCTAATGGCTAGTCATCTTCTTTTTTAAAACAATCACAGTGACATATATTCACACAGTGTAAATGAATATTCCTCACTATAGATGCTGAGATGAACTTCTCAAACCTCAAGAAGAGGCTATAACTCAATTTCAAACTCAGTATTAAACATTATATTGGCTTCTCTGCTATCACATGATGAGTGACAAAATCAGAGGCTACTTCTAATCTGTGCTTTTCCAAGAAACTGGGACTCATAACTGACATTTCCAGGTCTTACATCAAGCCATGGTATTCATAATTTTTTTAAAACCCTAAAGTCATTGGATATTTTAAGCAGGACTTTAAGCAGGACTCTTCAAGTTAGTGGTATATAGGAAGGAACAATAATTTTGATCAGGATACTTTTTCATTGCAAATAATAAAAAACAAATCAGCCGGGCGGTGGTGGTGCATGCCTTTAATTCCAGGACTCGGGAGGCAGAGGCAGGCGGATCTCTGTGAGTTTGAGGTCAGCCTGGGCTACCAAGTGAGTTCCAGGAAAGGTGCAAAGCTACACAGAGAAACCCTGTCTTGAAAAAAAAAAACAACAAAAAAAATCAAACAAATTGTACATGTAGCTTAAATCTGGAAGGTCCAATGTAGACGAATTTCTAAACAGTCTTATTAAGTAAGAAACACAGAGCCAAATACAGAAGTAACAGCCAAAGAGATCAGAGAGATAGCCACAACTAACTTTAGCTTACCATCAGTGGTAGCTTCCCCAGAGAGAGCTTCTTTCTGTCTGACTTGTGTTTTTATTGCCCTCTGTTCTGCCTTCTCATTGGCTCTAAGCCCAGCCACATGACTTCCTTGTCACTGCCTGTCTATACAGACCTCCAGGTCTCTATGTGTGGAACTGGGATTAGAGGCTTATGTTACCACACTTGGCTGTGTCCTTGACCACACAGAGACTCTGCCTGCCATGTGATTGAATTAAGGGTGTGTGCTACCACCTCCTGACTTCTGCTTTTGGCTCGCTATGTGACCTCTTCTAATCTCCAGTCAAACTTTATTTATTAACATACAAATAAAATCACATTTCAGTACAAATAAAATATCACCACAGTCCTCTTTCCCTCTTGGCCTGTGGGCTACCAGTTAGAGAGGACAAGAGGCAATAGCAGTGACAGAGAGCTTTGCACATGGCCCATAAGCATGAATGGAGACAGTTCTTTGGAAGATAGACTTTGGTGAATCAGCTCAACTTTATTCCAGACATAAGGAATGTATAGGATTGGGGAGCCTGGAGACAAACTCTAATTTGCATTGAGTGGCATGCTTCTATCATAAGGCTTTTAGTACAAGTATTAGTTATCACATGTGTAGCAAGGGATCCTTCTATCAGGGATCTATGCCAGTGTTCAAGCTAAAGATAAGTCAGGCATCAGGTTTAGAGACTGGCATCTGGTTCAGATAAGATCAGTCCTCCAGGCCAAAGGACAATAGCCATATAAGGGTAGATAAAGGCAATAAGTTCTGCGGCAGAGAAGGAGCCCCATGTTGCCTAACTATCAAGATAAGCTGCGAGGCCATGGGAAGTCTGCAGCCTCTACGAGCTAGCAATGTCTTCCAACACTTTATCATGGGTGTTTTACTCACTTACTGATCATTGAACAAAAATTATCGGAAGGCAAAATTGGGCTGCTATCTCAAAAGTATTAGTGCTGGGGTCTTTGCAATGATGTTAATTCTTCTTTGATTCTCAATAAGGGCATTTTATAGCCTCAGGCATCACAGAAACATAAATATTTAATGTAGCTGAAGTTTTCTCAGGTACTTTCTTTTCTTCTATGGATTTGCTTCTTCTGTCATCTTTTAAATGTATTCTCCTCTGGCTATCATCTTTGTCAAAGCTAGAGTTATGTCTCTTAAGAATGTGTCGTTTCTGAAAGTCTTCACTCCTATCATCCTTAACATGTTCAGTAAATTTCTGATCATGTCTCTTTCTTTTAAAGATGCCTGAATTTATTGCCCTGCAATTGGCAACTTCCTGTTCCATTGAGACACCCCATTGGACACCCAGTTGTTGACATCCACAACACCATTGGTTCAAGGCTGGAGCGGGTAATCTCCATTCTCATGTTGCTAGTTTTGTTCACTATGACAGACTTTCCACTCTGATCAACATTGTGGTCTAATCCAAAGTAGGCAGCCACTCTGTGTAACAGCATCTTGTAGTAAGATGTCATTGGGGGAAACTTCTTATGTGGGGACCCATTATTACCAATGAAATCTAAAATTTCTTGTTCCAATTTCAGCAGCATCATTATCTCCATCTTGGGAAAATACTCTATCTCTATCTCTCTGAAGTAGATCAGTGCTGCCAGGAGAAGACCTGTCTCACTGTACAGGATGTCTAAGTTTTTAAAATATTTTAAATGCCTTATTCTGTAGGTCTTTGAAGTGTTTGAAGATTACCTATCTATCTGAAATGTATCAATGTATACCTAGAAAATTAAACTAACATGATTATAGGTTTGACTGTCATAGATGATTAACTATTAATCTGTATTTCTTAATGATACATTACAATTTTAAATGAGTGGTATAAACATAATACCTCAAACAAGAATAGAAGAAATATACATACAGTATAACAAAATTAACTTTAAATTTGTATCAATAAACTAAAATCTACACCAATGTAAAACATCTTAAACAAGTTGTTGCTCTTTAAAAGTAGGTTCAATAATCTATCCTTTCAGCCGATCATATCTATGTCCTATATTTCTATATCAGTTGAAGGGTAGTACTCTGGTATTTTTCTTCCCCTTTGTATCAGGATAGAAAAATCTTTCCAAGACACTCAATGCAGAGGTCTGCTTTCATCTTCTTAGCTTTAACTAGCTTTGTCTAGTTGCAAAGGAAGGTGATTGAAGAGTATGTGCCTCTATTGAAGGTTGAAAGGGATGATATTTGAGTGGATGGGAGGTGAATCACATTGTAACATCTTCTACAGAAAGGAAGTCAAACAAGTTAGAAGTGTTTACGACCAGGTTTGAAATATGAACAGTTTGAGAGTTCCCCTGCATTTTAACCAGGCTGCTCCATCCTGTAAGAATTTTAGTGGAAATGGTTGGGTATACAGCTTTCCAAGCCTTCAGACTGTGTTCTGTTATGCTACTATTCAACTGCATGCTAGATCATCTTTGGCTTTGCCCCACTGAGCAACTTCCACCCTTCATTGAAAAGTATCCTTTCTAATGGCTCCAAGATAGTTATTGGATTCACAGAAGAGAGAGTTATGAAGCACAACAGGAACACTGAAGGAAAAGAGATGCGATTCTGCTCAGATTCTATTAGAGTAGAAAACATGCTGGGTATCAAAAGGAAATTTATGTAATATATTCCAGCATTGTTCAAGGTAGAGCATCATGTTTTATGCAAGTAGAGGCAGCCAGGGCATGCAGTGTAGAAATTCTGCTACATGCATTGAAGCAAACAATAAAACAGTGAACAGGCAGTGGGCAGAAAATAAACCCTGGTTTTTATGTGAACTGTTCACAATCCCCATTCTATACCAAGACTTCTTAGTGGATCTCAGTAAGAATCTTTAAAAGCTTTTAAGAAATTCTTCCTATTGTTTACTTAGATGGATTCTGTGAAAGTAACTGGCCTCTTTGAGGCTGAATGCTATATGGTTTAAACAAACAGTAAAGCTCTGAATAAATAAACCAGAAGCAAAGCAGGAGATAAATACTGTGCTGTGACATTAATCTCCTTAAGAAGAAATTTAGAGTATTCATACCAGATGAAATGAGAGAGAATCTCTAGCAGACTAGGATTTCCAACTGAAAGTTTATGGGATAGATCAGGGAAAAGTGAGCTGGCAGTTAAATGGGCTTCTTAGAAGGATCAAGGAAGTGGTAATTAAGTCTTAACACCTGTAGCTAATAGTGGGCACTCTAATCTTGGCAACAGCAAGGTAAAACCAAAGACTTCTGCAGAGCCTTTCCAGAATGCAGTGAATAAGTTACTAGAGTGGCACAAGGTTTCAAAATTTCCTTCTTCATGTGTTTATGTGCGGTTTTCCTGCACGTAAGTATAGTTTTTCTGAACTCCTCTAGTTAAATGTATTTTATTTGCAACCTGATCTAAGAGGATGTGTCTGTTGAGGAAAACATAATTAGATATTAAAATAAACACACATGTGAAAATATGTAACTCATACAACACTAAATCTTTGCAAAGGTATTGATAACTATTCCTTTGTGATGGTATTTCACTAACTTTTGGATTAGTTAATGTAAGCATTACTTTCATCAACTACAAATCAAGAATGTCCTGATTCTATCTAAGTTTTACAAAGGTAGTTATATATTCATCCCTGAAGTACAAGCTATTTAGAGCATTTAGGGTAGAAGCTAATAAGAACACTTAATGTAATATACAAAAAGTAATGTATATTAATTTAAAAGTGAAAGATATTGACTAATGCAAATGTATAACAATATATTGCACTCATCAAATATTATCTACAATAGGAATGGGATATGAAAAAAGGATGAGTATCTGATTCTTGGGAGTAGCTTTCTGCATCACTAAGTTTACTAAATTTAACTCATAACTCATTTTTTCAACTAAACAACCTTGTAAAATGGATAACATCCTCCACATACTGTAGATGATGACGATGGAGCATGAAAATCATATGTCTTGCTCAATGTCTTTGAGAGTGCATGTTCTAGAGTTAGATTTGAATGTACAGCTATAGGCATTAGGTTATCATTGTCAATATTATATATATATATATATATATATATATATATATATATATTCCAAAAGGCAAACTCAATGTTTTTATAAATATTAAATTTTCTTTTCTTTTTTTTGGTAGAATGACTCACTTTATAAACAATTATACCCTTAATGATGCAAATGAGGAAAAAAATCCATGTTTTTTATGTTCATTTTCCAGAGCAAAAATGGATAGAAGGGAACAAAAGTGGACTACATATTAATGTAACCTCCAGGTGTTCAAAAACAATATTTTAAATATTTCAGTACACAGTGGTTTTGTTGATTTGGACACTTTGTGAGTCTGAACATTATGATGGTGTAAGCACCTGATAAAGGTGATTAACTCCATGATACAGAAGAGGCAGTGAGCTCTGGCCCTAGTCAGGCCAAGATACATCTTTCAAGATTAAAACCCCAAGGTAGGAACCTGGTGTTCTAACCAGGCCCAGTCTTGTACATATCAAAAGCTCTCCACAATGCCTTCATATGATAAAATAACTAAGGGATTACTCCATTAATTACAGTGGATCTCTCATGATCTGATCATCCCTGGAAATGCCCTCAGAATTAATTCTGGAAGAGTATTGTCTGTTAGTCTTTATTTTTCTCTGGTTTCCTGCAGAGTTGCTCAATAAAGATTCTTGCTAAAATTTGAAGTCAAAGGAAAGAATTTTCACCATCTATCCACACCTGTGGTAAACCATATGAGGCAAGGATTGAGCCTCTCCTGTGGTATGTCACATGCAGACTGAAGCATCAACAGTGTCTCTTTGAGCTTCCCAGACCTATTCAAGGACCTATCCAAGGCAGTTTATTCTGTGTGTTGTGGTAGATTCACACTGGATGATTATAAATCAACCATGTAGAAGCTTATAAATATTAAATATATATTCTGTAACATGAATTTTAAAAGGTCTTATTAATAAAAAAAAAACCCAGAGCCAGATATTGGGGTTACAACCTGAGAGATCAGAAGAATAGGAAAAGCCACACCAAACTCACCTTACCAGCTCTCAGTCTCCAAAGAGCCCTACTTCCTGTACACCCATGCCTATAATCCTTTCTGTTCTGCTTACTCATTTCCTCTCTCTGTCCAGCTACATCATTTCCTCTTCCTGCCCAGCTCTGTTACTTCCTGACTGTCTGTACAGACCTCTAGACCTCCATGGTTAACTAATGTTAGAATTTAAGGCATGTGCCACTATGCCTGGCTCTGTTCCCAGTGAGGCCTTGAACTCACAGAGATGCAGACAGATCTCTGCCTCTGGAATGATAGCATTAAATGCATGTGCTGCCATTGCCTGACTTCTATATCTAATATACTAGCTGTCTTTTTCCTTTGGTCCTCAGATAAACTTTACTGGGGGACACAGATAAAATATCACCACAATATTCCAAAAGACAAATGCAATGTTTTTAAAAGTATTAAATTTTCTTAAAAAAAAAAGAAACTTATGTAAGTCTTAACTGATTCAGACCTGTCAATGGGCAAAAATGGACAAAAACACAAAGAACATAATATTGTAAAGTGGTTTTGAAGTAGTGTTAATTTTGGTGGCTAAAGTTTGAATTTTTTCTTTTCTTTCTTTTTTTTTGTTTTGTTTTGTTTTGTTTGTTTTTCATAACAGGATTTCTCTGTGTTTCCCTGGCTGTCCTGGAACTCTCTCTGTAGACAGGGGTGGCCTTAAACTCAGAGATCCATCTCCTTATTTCTTCTGAGTGATAGGATTAAAGGTATGCACCACCACCACCACCTGGCAGTTATCTTTTAAAACATTTTAAATCGTGTGTATCTGATTTAAATCGTGTCTACAGAGGCCAGAAGTTGGTGTTAGAAGCTGCCAAGCTGGAATTTCAAGCAGTTGTGAGCCACCCTACATGAGTGATGGGAACCAAAATAGAGTCCTCTGAAAGACCAATCCACGTTTTTAACTGTTAAACCATCTCTCTGCTCGCTGTAGCAGCTACTTTAAAGGAGTACCTGATGTACACACCGTAATAAAGTTCTCCGACACCACTCATTGCACACTAACAATGTGGGTATAGATAGATGTGTGGTGTGCATGAGAAAACTGGGAAACAGAAAGTGAATAAGCAAGGCAGAGTCACATGGTTTATATTTGTGAACTAGGAATTCTCTACCTGTTTTAAAAAGTTGTTAAGTCTAACCACAAACTATTGGCTATGCATTGTGCTGATATAGGTATAACACTATGAAGCTCTACCTGAAATAAGTATAACAAGTCTTCATTTAATAGACAAAAATCTTCATACAGCAGAGGGAAGATGAGAACAATTCATTTACAGACATAGTAACAGGGGAAAAATGCAGATTTCATGCTAAACTTTGTAAACTAGGTTTTCTGTAGATGGATTTTATTTTGGGCTGCCAGCTCACCAAAAAAATGAGATGGAGACTTATTATGAACTATGAAAGCTTGGCCTTCGCTTAGACTTGTCTCACTAGCTCTTTATAACTTAATCTACTTTTTTAAATCTACATTTTACCTTGTGGCTTTTTACCTTTCTTTTATCTTGAACTTCCTGTTTCCTCTCTGTGTCTCCTGGCATCCCTCTTGTGACTCTAGATTCCTCCTCCTAATTTCTCTTTCCCTGCCTAGAAGTTCCACTTGTACCTCCTCTCTAACTATTATCCGTTCAGCTTTTTATTATACCTATCACAACAATACGTCTTCACAGTGTGCAAATATCCCAAAACAGTTCTCCTCTCATTTCTAATGCGGAAATACTTCTCAAATTTTAAGTCATGTATTAAGAAAGAACATTTTCTTTTACTTTAGTTATTATGAAAACATATTTTTTGGAACTTTATACTACGATCCTTCCAATTTTTATACAGGAAAGGTAACTAATTTCATGAAGCATGATCTTAACTAGTCTTATTAAATAAAAACCCAGAGTCAGATATTAGGGTGAAAGCTGAAAGATCAGAGAAGCAAAGCAGCAAACACTAGAAATTTCTTACCTCTAGGCATCCCCAGACCAAATGGGGTGTGAGATCCTGTCTCTACTCACCTTATATTTCTGTCTCCATCTCCCTAGTACTGAGATTAAAAGCCTGCACCACCACCACCCTGCTCTGTTTCTCTTTTACACTGGTTCAATCTCGTGTAGCCCAGGGTGGCCTTGAACTCCTGATCTTCCTGCTTCCTCTTGCCAAGTGCTGGGATTAAAAGTTTGTGCCACCACTGCCTGGCCGTTATGGTTAAGTAGTGGCTAGCTCTGCCCTCTGATCTCTAGGCAAGCTTTATTTGTCAGAATACAAACAAAATATCATACAACAATCTCATGTAAATGTCAAAAAGAAAAGCGACCAGCAGTTTCTAGTGGAGGCTTAAACTGTGCAGGGGTGAGGGGGTTGGGGGTGGGGGGTTGCCTGCTGTTTTCCTTTTTGGTTTCTTAGCTCTAAGCAGACATCTCCACTTGTCGCCTGTTCTGGGCAGGTCTACTGTTGCCAGGACTGTAACTCAGTCAGAAAGTTAAACAAGCATTTTTTTTTCTTGCTAGAATTAAGAGTTTTATATTCAATGAGGATACAAAAAGGCTCACACTTAGGTCCTGGGACTGGGCTGGATTTTTCTAAACATCTTTATTCAGAGAGCCTTCAACAGGGATAGGGAAAATCTAGTGAGGCACTAACAAACCAGGTATTTTCCTCAGTATCCAACTCATTGGTTTTTGTTGTTGTTGTTGTTTTTTGTATAATGCTAAATCCAAAATCTCATTAATGAGGGCTCCTTATATCAAGAAAATGTCACGTTGTCACTGCATAATTTAACAGTGAATATTAGGAAGAGGTATTATTGAATTAGTCAAATGTCCAGTGATCCTCTCCAAATTATCCTCCTCAACTTTGTTTCATAGACAAACATTAAGGAAGCTCTTAGGATACTGCTAGGCTAAAACTCATGAAATGAAAACTTCTACATGTTGAATACCTTCTAAATTATAAAGGTAAGCTGTTTAATTAATGATAGTTTTCATAAGTTTTGCTTGCCTGTGTTTTATAAACGTCAATTGGTTTGACTGCCAGGCATTTACATTAGGAAGTAAGCTATACCATGAATCTTAAAGAGTCTTATTAATAAAATCAAACCTGAGCCAGGTATTGGGGTGAATGCTTGAATATCAGAGAAGCAGAACAAGCCACAGCTACCTCACCTTGCCATTTCTTCAGCTGATCCTGTTTCCTCAGACTGGAAACCTCTGAGTCCTCATCAGAATGAATCTCAGCTGAACTGCTGCTCAAAAGCCTAGAACCTTAGCCAGCCAAAAGCTTCTAGTTTCTGGTTCTCACACCTTAAATACATTTCGGCTTTCTACCATCACTCCCTGGGATTAAGGCTCGCTTTCTGGGATTAAAGGCATGAGTCACCATGCTTGGCTGTATCCTTGAACACATACATTTCTACCTCTGGAATGCTAGGATTAAAGGCATGTGCTACCACTGCCTAACCTCTATGTTTAATATTGTGGCTGTTCTGTCTCTGACCTCAGATAAGTTTATTAGGGTGCACAATATTTTGGGGAACATAATACCACCACAGTAAGCCATCCACAAAAGGGTAGATTATAATTTTAAACTCTTGCAGAGGAGCTGTGAGAGAAAAGGCAGTGGCTTCCTGGGTGGAGGAAACTTTTTCCTGTTGTGTTAATGATCTGAAAAAGAAATGGATGTCTGTTAGAGATGGGCATTCATACAAGTGTGAGCTGACTTTCCTGTGGTGGGGAGTAACCAGCTATTTCTCTGTCAGACCAAGCACGACTCACTATCACTTGTTGTAAATGGTTAGCTTATTTCCCGATTCCTTCTTTTTGGGCTTAGTACACAAAATCCCTTTATTTTTTTACATTTTTATTTCAAATATTGCAGTTTTAGTATTGTTTATGCCCTTTTTGCCTTTTGTCCAGCTGAAACAATCTTAGACATTTCCACATTTCATATTTCCTTGAAGAAATATTTGTAGTCCTCCTTAAAATCCATACAGCCTCCCAAACAGGAAACTTATAAACACATCATTATTCATTCTCAACTCAGCATGAATTAGTTCATCAGAGTCATTACCTATCAATACCAGGATAGCCCAATGATTTATGATCTGAGATAAAGGAGATTTTGTTACTGATTAATGGCAATGACCTTTGGAGTAGGGAATGTTGAGATGGACACTTAATTCCTCAAAGAGCAACTATAAAGAAAGGAAAAGTTCCATATCAGGGAAGGGGCTAATGGCACTGATAGGACCTGAGCTCTGTGGGATGAGTAGTACAGCATCCACATTCCTGAAGTTTGGGTTACAGTTGCTCAAGCATGTCTGATCCCTAGCATCTATCAACCCAAAGCAAGGTCTCAACCCAGATGTCCAATATCATGGTTTCCTATATTTGAGAATCATTGATGCATAGTTAATTTCAGCTTTAAATAGCAGCATAAAACCACACTTCTGTCCTGATCCCCAAATATAACCTTTATATTTGCAAATAGGTCTGAGAGATGCTAGCCAGTTAAATTTCCTCTCAGCTGCAAGGTGGCTAGCTTAATTCTCCATCTCTTGCTTTTATGGTGTTTTAATTGGACTCCTCAAAGAGAAATCACTGAGAAAGTGGAAGTTTCATGTGGGGGGTGGTTATGAACACAGATACGCATTCTGGACTGATTGGTTATTTTATGCCATCATTTTATGCAATATAGATATTATTTTTATTTTGTCATGACCATTCACATTGTTATTTCATTGTTCTGTGAGTAATCTCCAAAATAATGCAATATACTACATACAGTTCAAGAAAAGCAAGTAATATTTATAAAAAGAAAGTATTGATTGATAAATACATTAATTGAATCAATACTGAGGATTGAACTTGGGGTCTTAAACATGGTAACCCTGTGCTTTACCAATGAGCTATAGCCCCAGCCTGACAAGGAGAATTTTTTAAATGGTCAGGCTTCTGGGCTACAGTGACCAAAGAGGATGGTCATACTTAGATTTATTGAAATGTCTTCAAATTTCTTAATCTCAGTATCTGAAATTGATGACTCCTCTCCCAAGATCATTGATTTCACTTATCTAAATATTTATATGAAAGTCAAAATAATATGTACATAGTTTTAAGAAATTCTAAAAAAAAAAAACCAGAATCTATTAACATACAGTCATACATTGTGAGATCTGGTTGTTAATTGCTAAAATTATACAAACATATACTTTACAATTCTCTCTCAATGCTACCTTTACTCATTCTTCAGAAACTGCCAGGAAATAGGACACAGAATAGCTCACACGCTGGCTGTGCAACTGTTTTGTTTTGTTTCTCCGTTAGTCCAGCTAAGTGCTTTAGGTTGAGCCATCCTCTTCCACAGGCTTTGTTACAGTGTTCAAGGTAGAGACTAAACTTCCCTGTGGCCCTACACAGTTTAAGCTTCAACATTCTCAAGTGTGGCTCCAAGAAGTCCAAAATTATTGGAAAGATCCCAACTTGCAGCTTCTTCTGTGTATTATAAAATACATGACGTCACAAAAGAAGTGAAAGATAACAATTTTCTTATCTCTTTGTGAGGTGGGGCAGATAATATTTATTGCTAGTTTAATTACATTGCTTGTTTATATTGTGTTAACATCCTCCTGACTTAATTCTTCCTGTTGGTTTGACAGTGTCATACATTTGTATAATGAATTTTAGTCATTTTCAACTTCTATTCCCCTGCCTCAGCCCTCCTCCTACTGAAACTTCTCTTCCTAACAACCCTCCTTCTACTTTTGTGCCTTCTATGTACATATGGCTCACTTAAAAAAAAATTACACAAAATTCTTTATTGATTCTTTGAGAATTTCACATCCTGCACCCCAATCCCACTCGCCTCCCTGTTATTCCACATGTGTCCCTCACCCCACAAGTATACACCCCAAAATTAATTAAAAACAAAACAAACAAAAAATCCACCTTGGTCCTCCATCTTTCCAACACCTCTTCATCCATCTTAGTGTCATCAGGAGAGATGTGTGTCATGCAGTGTACCCCATTTGTCCCATCAGCCCCACCCATAGAATGTTCATTTCAATGAGTCATTGATGTGATTGAAAACCTCTGGCTTCTGGTACATCATCATCACTGGGTCCTCATCAAAACTCTTCTCGGATATCCTGCTATTGCCACAAGTCATGGAGATCCTGCAGTTATCGTTCCAAAGGACCAGTCCCTTTGTGCACTCCAGCAGGTCATAGATGGGGCAGCTGTTAGGGTGGGTCAACTCAAAGCCCAGGATGTGGGACTTGGTGGTAGCTGAACTGGTCAGTTGAGGCCATTGGGACCACCCCATCAGGCAAGTGGTAGAGTCAACTCTCGTAGACTGATGCCATTGGGGGCAGCTCTCCCACAACTGTGGTGAGGAGTGGGGTCAGCTCTCCCAAGTGCTGGGGTCAGTGACATCTGGGATGGGGCAGTAACAGCTTTCCTGCTACAGTGTCCAATGAGGGTCAGGGCCAGCTATCCCAGGGCCAATGAGGGACAGGGCTGGCTCAGTAAGCCTATTGGATTTCTTATGACCCCCTGGGGTAACACAAGCAATGGACATCAGCCCAAACCCTGACTGCTGTTGGGCCATGGACGCAGACACGATCCCTGGCAGCAGCCCAGGCACGGATGCCATGATGGACCCAGCTGACAATGCAGGCCACCCCAATCAGTAAGACTTTAGAGGCATCTTGACACTGGGATAGCAAAGTAGCCCCAGGTGGTAGCTCAGATCTCTGGCATCCACATGGCCCTTGATGGTATGATGAGCCACAGACCATCAACACAGACCCTGGATACAGTAGGGCCACTGACCAAGACATGCCCTAAGCTGCAGCCCTGGGCCAAGATGTCACCATGGCACCTTGTGGCAGTGCAGGCCACTCAGATCTGTATGTTCCCAACTGCATCATGACTCTCAGATCCTCACCTGGCCTCAGGTGATGGCCCAGATCCCAGATCCCATAGCCTTCTCTGGTATCAGGAGTCAACCCAACCTCTGGTTGTGGGAGGGCCATGGACTGAGACTCAGCTCCATGCCACAACCTGAGTTCCAATATCACCCTGGCCCTGGTCAGCAGCACAGGTTATCCAGATTAGCATAGCCCTGGTGGAATCATGACCCTCAGAGAATAACATGGACTCAGATGTTTGACCAGAACCTGGTCATCTGTATAGCCTTTAAGTGGTTACTGAAGCCATAGACATCAACACAGACCCTGGCTAATACATGGTAATGGACTAAGATATGCCCTCTAGCAGCTTCCCAGGCCGAATATCATCATGTCACCTGGTGGCCTGCCAGGTCCTGCCCGACTATCAAATAGTCCTTGAAGGGAGGAGCAAGGCTTAAGAAAGATTAGATATGAAAAATAGAAAAGTAGACATAAAAGAAAAAGACAGAGACACAAAATAGCATTGGGACGGCTCTGGGTCAATATCACAGTCGCCTTGAGTTTATTCCTCATAGGCTTTCTATACACCAGCAAGGGGAGAGGTAAAAGAACCCCCTCTCAAAGACAAAGTACAGACAAGTGTGAACAATTCCTTATCAAAACATCTAGTAGCCATGCCTCACTCCAAAGCCTTGAAGTATAAGCCTTGAAGTATAAGACACCTGGTCACCACAACTTTGGCCAAAACTTCTTTTTTTATAAATATTTTTATTTTATAATTAATTTAATTTTACATATCAGCCTTTTTGGAACCTAGGGCCTATTCTGAGACACTTTGCTCAGTCTTGGTGCAGGGAGGAGAGGACTGGACCTGCTTCAACTGAATCTACTGGACTGGGCTAATTCCCCAGGGGAGACCTGGCCAAAACTTCTTATTATGAAGCCTTGTGGGACAAAAGAAGCTCAGACTCTGTGACCTTGAGTCAAGATGGAATAAGGCCACACTATGGAGTCTGCACAGCCCTTGGACACCAAAATGGCTGCAGGTGGCAGCCCATATTCCGAGCATCCCAGTGGCCTTGGTGGGAACACAAATCATAGTTGTCAACATAGACCCTGGGTGTCAGAGACCCAGATATGGCAATAGGCAACACCCCAGACATGAATGTCATCCTGGTGCCAGGTGGCAAGCAGACTGCCAACATCACCCTATTCCTCACAGCCCTCACTTATTCAGAACAGCCTCTTACCACAGCATATAAATAATTCTGCCCCTCTTTCTCTTCCACAACCATATACCTGTTCATCATATTGGCACCTGGCCATCTAGAAAATAAGGCATGGGGTGAGGGGAGCATGTGAATGCTTCAGGCAGGCTGGATGTTGAGGACACAGGTTGCCTCCTGGGTGTCTTTCACCCATATACCCCACAAGGTGCTGGGAGGGCATGTGGATGTTTTATACAGGTTGGACCAGGATGACTCAGGCTACTCTGTGGGTGTCTTTTGTCCACCTCATGGCATCAGGGGGCCTGTGGATACTTCCAGTAGCCTGGACTGTGAGTTGTATGACTCACTTTTAACCTTACCATTTTTTCTTCTATTTCTAAGAATTGCTCAGACTTACAACTTAAAAACAGTAATTAAAAAAATAAGCATGAATAGGATAAGATAGGCCAGAGTAAATTGTAGAAAATAAGGAAACATTAAAATGTAGACATTTAGAACATTGTGTTTACAAAAGAAATATTAGTTTCCAACTAAAAGTGCTGAATGAAATAGCAAGAAAAGAGAAATGAACTCCCACTTCTCCAGGCCACAAATAGTGAGAAGGAAGTTCTCTGGAAACAACCTAAGTGTGTGGGGGGGGGGGGGCAGGGAGAGGATGGAGGGAGAGAGAATGGTCTACTTGGAGCTCCTGAAGCAGATATTCCAATGGGACATGCCATGTGTTGGATCACATTTCTTTCTAAGCCAGTGCAATGCAAGGTGCCATTTAAAAGAGAGAGAGACTGTCAGTAATGGCTTCAACTGGGAAAGCAGAAAATGTAACACTACTTTATGTGTCTAAGTCCAAGGACTTGAACTCTTGCTTCAACAGGATTAGCAATGAATATGACACAGTGTCACGTAAATGAATGTGCTGAGATAAGAACTTGGATTCTTTACTGATAAAGCAACCCGAGGATTAGGGAAAAGAACAATTCATCATCAAATGCAAATACCAGCAGTCCTTATCCCAGGAGTCTAGGACATTGAAAATGGATATGAAAAACAGTTATCCATCACACCTGAAGAAGGCTGAGCTGGATTGTAGGATGGGCTGGGGCAAGACGTTGAGTGTGTCAACCCACAGTGAAGACTGGGAATCTCCTCTGGAGAGTGAATCCTCGTGTAGTACAGAAGCCTAACTCAGGCTTCTCTAGCATCTTTTGATTGACATTGAGGTTACTGGGTGTCTTCATACCTGCGTAATTAACTGCAAATGACAATCTAAGGGAGAGGTGAAGTCATAGTCATTACAACAAGGAAGGTGAATAATGATGACATAATAGTTTTAAATTTTAAGTATAATTTTATTTTTTCTTGACTTCCAGTTTTATATTTTGATTCATTAGATGCTGGGATTTGGCATTTATTTGTTGGAATTGGCTCATTTTTTCTTTATCTATACCTATTTTACAGCATCTGCTCAACTGTCTTGTATGGGCTTGCCTCATACACTTTCCCTCCCATGACTGTTTTATTCCCTCTTTGTCCCTTTCCCGTGTCCTGCTCTTCTTCTTAGTTATTAATATACTATGCTTTGAATATATTCAAATTATATTTATTATAATAGTATCTAAATATGTCTGTCTGTCCCATACTTCAGAAATGTTAACTTACAGATCAAATAATATTAATATATATGTATATATGTATATATATATGAATCCCATAAAACATACAAAGAATATAATTCTTCCAAAAAGCCCATATAGCCCTTCAAAAACAGATCACATTCTAGGAAATACAGTGATTATTAATTGTACTAGTAACTTTCATGCTGCTGTAATTAAATACCATGACCCAAAAGCAACTTATAGAAAAAAGAGTATACTTTGGCTAATGATTCCAGCCAAAGAACCTATAAGAGTGAGAAAAGCATGACAGTAGACATTTGGAAGAGGAGGCTGATAGGTCACATCACAGCTGCACACGGGGAATGGAGAAAGAGAACCAGCAGTGCTTTAGACCATAAACTCTCAAGACCTGGTCCTAGTGACACACATCCTCCACCAAGGTTCCATGTCTTAAAAGTTCCATAAACTTCCAAAACAACACAACATTTGGGGGCTAAATGTTCATATATGTGAGCCTATAGGGGATACTTTTACATTCAAACTACCACAGGATTAAATGTGAAAGAATCATAGTGATTTCTCTTATCTCATCAGTAGAATGTGGAATAAAACCAGAAATTGATGGCAAGAGAAAAAGCAAACTTTTCAAGCACTTGGAAACTAACCAATGTACTCCTAAAAAGAACAATCCTTTGTTGAAGAAATGGAGGAAATTTTAAAATTCTTAGATTCAAATGAAGAGACAAGTATAAATTATCAGAACCATACTAATACAACAAAAGCAACTATACAAGGGAATTATAGAATTTTGAATGCTCTTATTAAATAACCAGAAAGAAATGGAATAAATAACTTAATTTCCAAAATTCAAAAACAGGCAAAATTGAACACGAAAGTAGTCAATGGAGAGAACTTTTTAAGTTCAAGGCAGAAATTAAACAAATAGACACCAAAATCACAATACACAGAGCCAATGAAACAAGGAACTGGTTCTTTGAAAGAGAAATCAATAAACTCCTAGCTAAACTTTAAAAAAATAAATGAATAAAAAGACCAAACTGACCACTAGAGACTACTTCACAAACTTATATTTTAACATATTGGAAAACTTAGAAAAAATAAATTGCTAGATCCATGTACTCTATTAAAAACAAATCAAAGAAAAGAAAAAAAACAGCCATGAATTTGAAGGAGTAATGAATGACTGTACCAACAGAGAAAATCATAGAACAGGATAGCCTCATTGCTGAGTTCCCCCAACATCCAACAACAACAACAAAAAAAAGACATACACCACTGATTCCTACATTGCACCATAAAATAGAATGTCCCTCAAAATTATAAAACTCATTCTAGAAAACCAGTACTGCTTTGCTATCCATTACAGAGAAGAACAAAATATAAAAAAAAGAAAGAAAAGGAAAAGAAAACTGTAGAGAAATTTCCTCGAGAAATGTAGATAAATGCTTGCAAACAGAATCCAAGAACACATTCGGAAGGTCATCCACTACAGACAAGTAAGTTTAGTGCTATCATTTTACAAGATTAAGGATCATTTATCTTATAAACCAATCAATGGAATATAACACATAAGGGCAGAAATCGCACAATCAACCTCAATACATGAAGAGTAGACAGATTTCTGACAAATTTCATCATCTCCTCATATAAAAGTTCTGCGAAATAGTAGAAGAAAGATACCTCAATACCATAAAGGCTACTTAGAATCAACCTACAGCCAGCACTCTACCAAAATTGGAGACAATGAAAGACTTTCTTCCCAAAGCAGGAGTGAATCAATTCCCTGTGCTTTTATGCAATAGAGGGACTGAAATGTTTCCTAGAACAGAGTAAGTGCAGACAAAGTAATAAAGTGGTTACTTAGAGGGAAGGAAGAGATCATAGAATCCCTATTTGTAGATGACATAATGACATACTAAAAAATGATGTCAAGGAGTTTTGTAGAAAACTCTTAGATGTGAAAGTAATCTTAGCAAGTAGGAAGCATGAAATCAATATAAACAATCAGTAGCCTTTCTATAGAACAATAATAAACTTTCCAAAAAAAGAAAAAGGTTCATTGACAAAAAAAGTCAGAAGTTTATTCTTAGTACCTAATAATAAACGTTACTGAGGAAGTGAATGATGTACATGATGGAAACTTTAAAACACTGGAGAAGGAAACTGAAGAAAACACTAGAAGATAGAAAGACCTCCCATGCTTGTGTACTGGTAGAATCAAACTTGTAAAAATAGTTGTTTTACAAAAATCTATATACAGATTCAATGTAATTTCTGTCAAATTTCCAATCAACTCATTCACAAAATTAGAAAGAAGCTACCTTAAAATTCATAATGAAACTTAAAAGACTCTACTCTGAAAAAAGCAATCATAAACTGAAAGAGCAATGTTAGATGCAGCATAATATCTGATGCCAAACTATACTGGTAAACATACCAGAGTGCCATTGGTACTAATGGCATATTATAGAGGATACAGATGAAACTACATAGCTATAGCTACACAATCTTTAATAAAGATATCAAAAACTTGCTGCCTCTTCAATAAATAGTGATTGGAAAACTTCAGATCCACATGTAGAGGGATGAAACTAGATCCTTGTCCTTCATCTTTCACACATACACACACACACACACAAAAAAAAAAAAAAAACAATTACAAATAAATCAGGGACCTTAATATGAGACCCCAAACTTTGAAACTGTGAGAAAAAACATAAAGGAAAACTTCAAGATACAGGCATGGACAAGACTTCTGAAAATGTGTCCTGTAGCAAAGGGAGTAATCTCAGATTCACAAATCAGATTGCATGAAATTATCAAAGTTTTATGCTGCAGAAATACTCAAAAGAGAAAGGAAACCAAGCTATATCTTGTGAGAAAAATTTTATATTTTTCATATAATTGCCAGAGGATAAATATCAAGGATCTACAAAGAACTCCAAAATTTAAAGACCAAAACAAACCAAATTAATGAGCCAATTAATTGAACAGAAGGTTCACAAAAGAAGTATAGTTGGTCATTATATATCTAACAACATGTTCAACAACCTTATTCATCAGGGAGAGACAAATTTAACACTGCTTTGCTGTTCTACATTATCACATCCAGAATGGCTATCGTCAAGGAAAAGAA
>CABHPQ010168520.1:0-47623 GCA_902168405.1 Peromyscus aztecus | reverse complement strand
AGATAGATAGATAGATAGATAGATAGATAGATAGATAGATAGATAGACAGACACACATACACACATGACCTATGAAGTTAAAAAAAAACCCAAGCCCTTATAAAACATTCTGAGACAAAGATACCATTAAGTTTGTTTTGTGTTGGCCATCTACTGCTGCTATTTTTGAAGTGCAATAGAGGCCAGAGGCCAGCATGTGGGTCCTAAGTGTGAATACATTGTGAACACTCTTGTTGGTAGGCATAAAGAATTGTAAAGGCCATAAAACTGATGATAACTCAATAAGGAGTAAGTAAACAGGGATCTGGGATCTTTCTATTGTTTTCCGAGAAGCTGCATTATCATTTTTCCATTTTTATACGAATCTATGGCTATTTTGGTTTTGCAATTTTATTCTCTTTCTGTATGGATCAAATCCTTGACAACTGTCCAATCAGGTCTTAATTTCAAAAGCACCGTCAAAATTTTGGGATTATGGAGCTTCATACCGTATGGCCAGAAACAGTAGCACTTTTACAGTTTACGAGGCATTTCACAGAAGCCTGCACGGTATTATTTCTCTTGGCCCTGTAGCTTTAGTAGGAAGACAACTTCTTGTTCACACAACTTATAGTTTAATGGGAGGAAGACACTAAGAAAGGAAAAACCACGATGGCTTCTAATAGCATTAAGAATACAAAGAAAAGAAAACAGTCATATGATGATGTCCAAGTCTGGTTTACAACATACTTATTATGAGACAACTTCCACTTACCAGTGATGTGACATCTGTTCTTAGCGAACTGCTAGAATGTTGAAGTCTCCTTTGAACTCAAATAGAAATGGCAACGTTAGGAACTTTAGGGCATATTAGGAACTTCTATGCCCCCAGAAGATCATATAGTATTGTTATTAGCACTGTAGTTATTTGTTATGTAAAAAAACAATGTTGAAGCTTCAAAGAATGATTTACAATCCAACAGAGAGAGAATGTACTATGTATGAAAAGTAATCAGAGAACAGATTGGATTTGCTGACTGTTTTGTGGCTGTGCAGCCCTGAGACCTCACTGAGTACAGGAAAAAAAAATCATGACGTTTTGAGGTTGTAAAAGTAAGGATCCTACAAGGATGTAGGATGACTTAGGCTTAAAGAATGACTTTTTAATATTCAGATTATAAACTAGAATGTATCTAGCATTATAATTCTCTGTAAAGTCAGCTCAGTTATTCTAATTGCATTTGTCTTCTTGCCTCACATTCTATTCAGAAATTCGTGGCTTTCCATCTGCTATCTGCTTGTCAGGCCTGACCTCTTGTCTGGAATGGTCGATTGTTCCTTCCGTGGCTCTTTCTGCCTGCCTGAATTCTTTGCTATAGTATTGCAGGAGGTGAACTTAGAATTCCTCATGTGCCCCAAATCACATGACCCAGCCAAGTCTGTCTTAAAAAAGACTTCTTCCTCCCCTTCTATTACTTGCCACCATGACAATCAATGAATAGAAAAGAGTCTCACAAAGGAAAATAAAATCATAGTGATTTTCCCTGACTCAAAAACTAAAAAAATAAATGAAATGGGTATTGCAGCTATCTTCTTTCAGAGTTCTGCCCCTACTCCAGTCCCTTGACAAATTCCTTTCCATGTCCTTGTCATCCATTTTCCATTCTTCACACAGGTTAAAAATGTAACACAGGAACAGAGCCAGGGCCCCACAAGTCACTGCATTGACAAGGATGCCCGGCGAGTCTGCCTTTGGAAGCCAACACGAGGAAAAGGAAAGGAAAAGGCATGTTAGGAACACCATGAGAAAGAATGGGAAAACTGAGAAAACAGCAATATGAAGAGTTGTAAACAATAGTAACAACCAACTACATCTGTCCTAACAGAGCATCACCCAAGATCTATTTTAAAAAATAACCCTGAATGTCCCTACAAGGTTCTGTTTCACACACTGTTTACGGAGTTCTTATTCATTGGAAGTACAGCCACGGAACCATTGCTGAAAAACAGAAAAAGAGCTCAATTCCCACCTTCTAGAAGCTTGTGTTCTACAATGCAGCCGGACTTCAAACAGAACGAAGCTGGAGCATGCTCAGTGACAGCAGAGTCATGGGCAGCAAAACAGAGGCAGGCTAGCATGTGTTTGCTCCGGGGTACAGCACCCTACCACCAAGACAGTCTTAGAAAACATGTCACCTTTTCAATTTTATGTAACCACAAAAATAGTTAAAGCTAGTTTCATTCATTTCTATTGTAGTGGGTGGGTCTGGAAGTCCTCTCTTGAACAGTCAGGTAGGCCCTAAAATGGCTTTGACTTTCCCTTCTATTACTTGTTCCCGGCGACAATCATTGTACAGAAACCAGCAGTAAGCAAGTCAGGAAGAAATAAGGAAAGACACATCATTCATGTGCTGTTGTTTTCCAGCTACATTCTGCCCAATAATGATTCTTCATGCAAAAAAAAAAAATGCATTCCTCTTTCTGGGTGACCTCCTAGGTTTGGACACAGAGTGAACAATGCATTCTATGTTGCGATTTCTCTATGCATCTAGTGCCTAGAGCAGAGATCTGCTCAGACAAGCTTGTTGACAAAATGCTCGGAGGTGTCAAAGCCTCCCAGAGATGGGTGTTATCGCAAACTATCTTCTTATGGATTTCAGAAAGAAATCAAGAGAACTGATTAAACAGCCACTGCATTTTGCTGCAGAATCACCTCCCGGAGAATCAGTGGGAAGTAAATTACAGGAAGGAAACCTGCGGGGAAAGTTATTCTTGATTAGACCTCCCTTTCACTGACCGCTCAAAGGGAAGCCCAGTGCTCAGCAGTGGCACATTTTGACACAGAACACAAGAACCACGTGAGTTGGAGCTGAAGGCAAAATAACCAGTTACAGTCATGGATTGGGATTCCATTTCAGCATGGACAGGAAGAGAAGAAGGGTTGACTCATAAGCCAATATTTCAGAAATGAAACAGAACTCAGAATATTGGAGAAGACTGCTTTCCAAACAGAAAAGCCCTGTCAGTGTACTACCTGTGATAGCTTCTTGAAAATAAAAGTATCACTTACTTTCTAATCACTTCAAACACAAAATTGCCCTGTAAATGATCATTGCTCGAAGATGTAAACAATGCAGAATGAAATAAATAGAACAAAGTAAAATGTCACTTTCCCCTCTGTCTTCTCACAGTTAGTCATCACCAACTATTGGACACATTTCTCAATGTGCTCTTTTGTTCCTCTACATATGCTGCATATAATAATGTAGTGCAGGGGCAGGCGGGGGCAGCTCAAACCCAGGATCACATACGCTAAGTCATCATTCTACTGCTGACTTACCTCAGTCCCTACAGTAGGTTTTATCAATATATATTTTGCCTTATAATTTCTCTTTGCTTCTCTCCCCCCTCTCTCCTCTCTTCTCTTCTTCTCTTCTCTTCTTCCTCTTCCCCCTCCCACCCCCCTACCCCTGCTTCTCGGTGCCACCCCTCGCCCCTCAAGACAGAATCTTACTCCACAACCCATACTGGTTTTGAGCTCCTGCCTCAACCTTCAGAGTTCTGGGATTAAGTTTAGGTCCCCACTCCCAAGTTGCTTTGTGATTTCATTTTTACTTAAAACATTTTGATCATCCTACTGAGTTTTAAACTATACTAATATTTAACTATACTAATAGACTACCTGAGGATTTTTATGAAACTAATTCAAATTCAAAGCATAGTCATCTAGGCAAAATTGAGTACTTAATTGGTACTTAATATTTGAAAGAAATTGTGAACAGGAGATACTAAATAATGAAGCCCGATGCAGATCAAACCAATATGGGATGTTAGATGCTCTTATATTCATAGTTCTTACAGTTTATTTACTCATATACGTAAATATGTGTGTATATATACATCATATATATACATCATATATATAGCAAGATACCTTCTAGTGAATTAAGTCATCTTTATTCAACAAAACTCACCCAGTATGATATATCCTTTCTAAATTAGTATTCATAGATATAAAAAGCCATAGTAAAATTACTAATGACTGCAATAGTAATAATTAGTTACATTTGTTGAATGGTTTTCTGTTTATAAGACACTTATGCCTTAACCCATTTCCTCGTCCTAAGAGCTTTTCGAGAGATGGGTGTCATTCTCGGTGTGTAATGTAAGGAACTGTACTTTAACAGTGATTTGTCATTCCTATCCACTGAGGACAGAAAAGGGAAAAGGCTCAGACTCAAACTTCTTTGCTTCAGGGGCTGAGGATGTAATTCAGTCTGACAGCATTTGTTCACATGTGCAGTGCCCTGGGGTTTGACCCTCAGTACTGAAAAATAAAGAAATATTATTTAGTTCACATTTATCTGCATATTCTCTCTTGCACAAATTTTACTAACAAGATGGTCCCATTTCTGTAAAATGATTATTACCCTAAGAGTTGCTTATATAGATAGGACACTAGGACCTTTGTTGGCATAGACAACAGTCGTTTAACACATTTCGAGAATGCATGATCATGAACTCGGTGGCTTAGTCTCCTTGACCAACAGTGTCAGTGTCTCCAGGAAGCTTTTCAGAAAGGCAAATTCATGAGTTCCTCTAAGATCTACTGACTCTTTTCTCTGGGCCTGAGAGTCCTAATGTGTTTAATAACACACACCCCTTAGGCCATTCTGATACACCTTAGAATTTAAGAAGCTCAATTCTGCCCAGTGAAATGGTAGAAGATAAATAACTCACTGTTCAGATCTAAGCAACTATCTTTTTGAACCTTTGGGTGGAAATATCTTTCTCTTGAGGTCAAAAGATGTACCACCCGAACAGATCAAACAGTTGATCTGGGCGCAGCTGCTCGTTGGGTGGTCTAGGTCCAGAATCATTGCTCAGGGTACAGTAGTCCCATGTTAGTTCTTTTAATAGCTCCTATATTTCTTACAAGTGTGAAAGACTTTTTGCAGACATCCTAATTTATTCCATTTCCAAATGCTTTTTGCTGATTAACTTTGGAAGCTAAGAAAATTGACAAATAAAAGAATCATAACAATAATTAAATTTCCAAAATAAAATCATAAACACAAATACCAATATTGATCAATATGCTAATCCCCTGGAAGCTAGATGGTAAAAGCCTGCTTAAGACAGATGGAGAAGCATGGAAGAAAAATAAAACCCTGACTACCATTCCAAACTTCCTCACAACATAACACTATTTTGACTAGCCTTGATCTTGGTTGTCATTCCAGGGATCTCTGAGGCTTGAGACTCTTCTTGGATACTGTACCATCAGCCTAATGCAAAAATTAATCTGAGGGAAAGGGGTCCATGGGTTATTATGGCTTCAACTTTTATAAAAAGGTTGCCGACCAAACAAAAGTTTTAATGAATGAATTAACCTATAAGACACCCAGATATCAAATGCCATGTGCTTTTTTTTGTTCTATGAAAATAAATACATCCTAGAAACTTTGATACCACTTTCTTTGTAGGTGAAGTACAAGCTCACACTGCACAGACCTCACATGGAGCAGCCTATCACTAAGGAAGGTGGTAATATGGAGCTATATATCTGCATGAAATTATAACAACAGAAAATCTGTACCACATGACACAGCACAGTGTAATCACATCACTGTAAGGAAAAAGATTAATCCCTAATCACAGTACAATTTTTAATTAAGAAGAAGGTGGGAACTAGATAAAAAAAAATTAGGGATATTCAGTAAGCTTGTGATAGAAGCCAAACATTAAATTAAAATGTTTTCTATGAAAACATGAATCTGCTTATGCAGATTATCCCACTGAATTATTCTACCATCTGCAGAATTCATGGTTTTTGGTTTGACTCATTTGTTACAAGTAGCTTTTCAACAGTAGTACTTACTGCTGAAAAAAGAGATGCTAAGAAGGT
This sequence comes from Peromyscus aztecus, assembly GCA_902168405.1. Lineage (NCBI taxonomy): Eukaryota > Metazoa > Chordata > Mammalia > Rodentia > Cricetidae > Peromyscus > Peromyscus aztecus. The sequence continues at coordinate 41,736 of CABHPQ010168520.1, read as the reverse complement.
GACAGAGACAACTTGAAATTCATATTCTGTTGGGAAAAATAAATCACTGCTATGATTTCCTGTTTTCTAGTTACACCAATAGGATGATGCCTTTTTTAGTGAAATACAGCAATAGTTCTTACACTTTCCCTTTAAAAATAACAACTGCTCATGATATCAGAAGAATGCAGAAACCTCTGTGGATGCTACACTGTTGATCTAGTGATAATCTTCATACAGAATATGCATACAGGTGGGAGCCTGTTGAACTAGTCTATATAAGCAGCTTGTGGTGCTCAATTGTACAGACATTGAGAAAACTTTAAAAATCACATTTTTATTTAAAACAGCACATAAGATGCCTTTAAAGACTTCATATTCATAATATGATGACTGTGTCGTGCACCAGCATACACTCCACTTCAGCGTTTATTTATATGATAATGAATTGTTCAGAGAAGGCATGGGCACAGTCTCCTAAATTGAGTGCTCATTGTGTGTCTTTATGTCTTTTAGTTTGAGGGAATATGAATACACAAGCAGCGCCAGGAGATATTGCTGCATCGCTCTATGTCTGGGTGTTTGGTGAACTATGTAACATCTAGCGTTATATGTGTTTTTGAGAAGTCAGAAGGCAGATTTCCTCTTTAAGATTCTAAATATCCCTCTAAAAGAACTTCTGAATGCAAGTCAAAACTGGAGTATACAATGGGGATTTGGGAGACATATAATTCTATATGAGACCATAAAAACAAAAACAGCCAAAAAGAAAAAAGAAAAGAAAGAGAACAATAGAGAAGACAGCCACATGCATAAACAACACAATAAAGAGTTTGAACTGCATTCATCATGAAATTATTCTAATTTTTGAGGTGTACGTGTTTGGGAGTACACTGGTATCCCCCACCAGTTTTAGTGTGGCTTTAGTATAGATTGCTGCTGTCTCTCTTTCAACACAGTTCCTGAAAGACAAAGTACAAACCAAAGACATTAAACATTGTCCTTGTTTGCTTTTAATTTCTGGGATACAATACTGATCAAAAGCAACCTGGGGGTGAGGGGCATGGCTTACACTTTCAAGTCATGGTCCATTATTTAGGGAACTCAAGGCAGGAACCTGGAGACAGGAACTGAAACAGAGACACAGAGGAATGCTGTTTACTGTCCTGTTCTTCATGGTTTGCTTAGTTTAAAAAATTATTTCTTTAATTTTTTTGAGATTTTTAATATAGTTACATAATTTCTTCCTTCCCTTTCTTCCTTCCAAACCTTCCTATGTAACTTCTTTTACTCTTTTAAAAACTTATGGCCTTTTAAAATTAATTGTTGTTATATGCATGTATGTGTATTCATAGACATATATATATATATACATATATAAATTATAAATACAACCTGTTAAGTCTATATATTGTTACTTGTATGTATCCATTTAGGATGATGTTGACCATGGGGTTCCTCATACATGGCTTTCATTATGCTGAGGTATGTGGTCCTACATTCTCTAGAACTTTTATTATGAATGCATGTTGGAGTTTGTCAAAGACTTTTTCTGCATCTTCCTATTAATGCATAAATGTTACAGATAAGGCTATTAAGAAAATTATTTCACTTAGTTATTGCAGTGTGAAAAATCCTGTTATTCCATTTAGGGTTCAGTGTAGAAGCTCTCAGTCAGATCAAGGCAGTGTCCTTTTGGAAGCTCCTTGTTACCCTCTACTACATACAGGGAGCCTGTCCATAGGTTGGGGCTGTCTGAATGTGTGATGGTTCTCCTCTACCCACATAACCAGAGGTAGGGAGAAATATGAAGTTTGCGTGAGACTTATATTTGTTCTTATTGACATTTTTGCCCATAAATATGCCTTATTAAAGCAACAGATGGACAGACTGTATCTAATAAGGAAGGACTTATAGTATAATCACAAGAACATAGAGCTATGTCTTTTATACCTCAATTCAACAAAGTCTGTTGCATCAAAAGAATGTCAAGCAACAAAACCTAGACAGGAAGGAGAACATAGGCAGACAAGAACCATATGTGGAGTTTATAAACAACTATAAGGATCAAATCAAGCAAGGAATCAAACAAATTATTCTTCAAATATTGACTTAAAATAATAAAATTGGCTTGTGCTGAAAAAACTCCCAAGTATTTAGTGGCCGATTCTAATTTCCTGTTTCTTTGGTTTCTAAACTGTCCAGAAGAATGGTGAAGAAGAGCCTGTCTTGTTAGCCAGAGGTTAAAAATGTGGGGGGTCAAGATGGTCATCACTGCAATCTCTCCCTGGCCTCATTACACATGCATACCCACACCCTCCACACACACACACAATGAGAGAGAGAGAGAGAGAGAGAGAGAGAGAGAGAGAGAGAGAGAGAGAGAGAATAGTAATCCTATTCCTGGACTCAGATTCAGATGATTGGATTATAAGCCAACCACAAACTATTATTTGCTGTCATTGGTAGAAGGCAGATCAGAGGCTGATGAAGTTGTGTGCAAAAGAGCTAAGTCCACAGTACTACCAAAAGGGGTCTGTGCTGATGGATAAAGGGGACTTTGAGGCTCCCACACTTGAATTCTCCTAGGAATCAAGAACAATGTTTTGCCTGAGCACATACTGACTGTCTTATATTTTTAGACATTAAAAATATTTATGTATTTTATGTATAGAAATAAAATGCACATTTGATTTTAAAGCAAACTCTGTAAATGTATGAATATGTGCAATTTAACGTAAGTGTAGGAACAGTTTTTTCTTCCTGTTTAGATTGTAAAACATTTTAATACATAGGTAAGTGGTATTTTCAGTCATCAACATGAAAGGATACTGTTTTCTTTCTTCTAGCTTTCCAGAAATACCAAGTGCTAGATTTATTGGTTTTTGGGTTTTTTTTCTGGTGTGTCTTTTTTCTTTTTTTGGTTTTTCACCTTTTTAACATTCTGAAGTTCTTAAGAACTGATCAGAAGGCCATTACTTAACTCTTGGTAAGGAAGTTTCCAATTTTCATAATTCACTGAAAAAGCAGATTGCGGGTGTGTTATTTTACCAGTTTAACAACTCTGAGGCATGCATCACTTAAAATATGATCTCTAAGAGTTTTAAATTCAGAGAAACTTCATGGTGATTTTCATTGTATGAAAATAGCGAAGTAATAGGTACTTGAAACCTAGAAGTCAAGGATAATACTTTATCCATAACTAGTACATTAGGTCTCTCACATCACAGTCACTATCACACAAAATGTAATTTCATTCTCAAGTAACTGAAGCATGACAGCAAATTATTAATACAGAGTAATCTACTATTTTCACTTAAGAGTTACGAGTTATCCTAGTAGGTCAATTACATGCACCTCAAAATAATTTATTCATCTGTGGACATTGATTTTAAAATGTGCTGATTCTAAGAAATAAAGATTTCATGGCACTTTTTTTAATAATTAGAAGAAAACAAATTTCTTGATAAGCCATCAAAAGAAAAAGCATATGTTGAAGGGAAACATCAGAGTTAAATTCAAAACAGAAAAATAAAACTATAATCGGAGTATTGAAAGTGTCTCAGTAATCAGACTGATAGAGCATGTGGAAGATTTTGTGATTTCATAATTAGGGATGAATTGTTGTGTCCCTAATTAAAGCAAAACTTTTCAAATAAATCAAAATAAGTAAATGTTACTGAAACCATTTACTGAATGTGTTAACTGCATAGAGTAGCAACAGTGAGTGGGGACTTTCTTCTCTAATTGCATTTCACAATCTCATTTGCATCTTGCATTATCACCTGCTGCGCCTGTAGTTTTCTATGGAATTTAGTGTTAAAAGATAATTCAGGAAGAAAGGGCTGGAAGCTTTTCAAGTTTTGGGATCATTTTCTATTTTATTTACATAATAAAAATGATTATTTTTTAGAGACAAACATATATACTTCATTGAAAAATATTTTTGTTTGGTGTGTATCTCAGTGGTAGAAAACTTAACTAGGTATCTGAGCGGCATATTGTCTACCACCCTTATAGGTCAACTCCACCTAAACTCCTTTTACTTGTCTATAGTATAGGAAGCTACTGTATTAGTAGGTCCCTAGCATATGCAAGGCCAGGATCTTCAGAGAAAATACCCAATGCCAAGTGTGACTCACTCAAACTTTTAGACATTAACAATTCACAAACAGACTCAAGAAAACCATCTCCTTAAAACAGGAAAAGGCCTGACCAGGGAAGTAAAAATGACAAACCACTGATGAAGGGAATCAAAGAAGACTCAGATAAGTGGAAAATCAAACTTCTCCTTTCAAAGTATGTCCTAAAGCTACAGTAATTAAAATAGTTTGCCATCAGTAGAAAAATAGACATGTGAACTAACCGAACAGAACAGAGAGCCTAGAAATACTCCCATGTATATTCAGTTTAAAATGAACTGATTTTTAACAAGGTTGTCAAGGTTATACAATGGGAAAAGAAAATATTCTCTAATAAATAATTTTTGAAAAAAATTATCAGCATGCAAATGAATGAAATTGAACCTTTATGTTATACCATCTGTGAAAAATCAACTCACAATAGATTCAAGGTTTAAATGTCTCAAAACTGCAAATTCTTGGAAGAAAACATGGGAGAACATGTATGTGATCTGATCTCAGCAGTATTTATTAAATATGACACAAAAAGTAGAAGCAACAAAACAGAAATTAGACAACTAGTAAAGAATCATGCCAAACTAAAAACTTTCTACTTATGTCAAGGAAAGAATTGAAAATGGAGAGGCAATTGGAAGAGTGAGAGGGAATACTTGCTAGTCATGTATCTGATTAGGGTAACTTACCTCCAAAACACTTAAGGAACTCTCACAACTTGAATAACAAAAAATTAATTACTTAGATTTTTTTTAAAAGATTTATTTTTCTTTTAAATGTGTGTATGGGTAGGTCTGTGTGGAGGTATGTGTCTGTGAAGTCTTATTCGCAGAAATCAAGATTTAGAAACAGCTCATCCCCATTGACAGGTGATAAAAATGTGGTGCGTAATCATATTATAAAGGGAATCCTTACTGCCACTTAGGAGATTACACGTGAGCCTAGAGGACATCACACTAAGCAAAACAAGCTAGTCACGGGGAGACCTGCACAGCATGATTCTGGTAATACAAGATATCCAAAATAATTTAACTTATAAAAGCAGAGAGTAGAATGGTGGATCTAGGTAGTGAAAGAAGAGGAAAACACGGAGTTTTTCTATGGGTATAGTCTCCATTAGACTAGATTAACCAATCCTAGATATCTCTTAATACAACTTAGCATTTGTCACTAAAAATGGAGTCCAAGATGAGGGAGCAGTGATTGTAAGAAGGCTAAAAAGATCTTTGGTGATTTAGAGGGCAGCAAATTTTAGCAGAACTTCAATATAAAGTAAAGCAAAAAGAATGTAGCACAAACTAAAACAGGTGTTAAGCAGCACACAAGGGCACTTGGGCTCATTCCTGGAAGCCGTTAATAATGCACTGCATGATTTAGAGACGTATACTTTATTTACGCTGAAAAGAAACACATCCATTAATTGAAGTTTTCATAATTAATCACACTGAGGGAAGTTGCTGAATTTAATAAAGGTCACTTAATGTCAGGAAAAAGTTCTGTATTAGTGGGGAAGAGGGGACCATGGGTCAGGCCTTGATGACACAGGCCTGAAACCCAGCTACTCAGAAGCCTGAGACAGGAAGATTACAAATAGCCTGCCTGTGCTACAGACTGGGTGCAAGGCTACTGTGCGGAACAGACCTCACATAATAAAAATAAACAGAAGTCTAGGTGGTACAGCGTCAATCCCCAGCAATTCCCCCCATTCACATCTTTTGAATTCCTTACTTAATACTGCCATTTTCATCTGATGAATCTTAAAGCTCTCCCTCCTCAGAGGCCATGGAACAGCACTTCATGCAGATACCTCATCAGTGTCACACACACCCCACGCTGTTCAGCCCAAGTACAATCATATCTTGGTGGCTTAGTTTAGAGTTTAGATAATTTGACTCCTCTCCATTTGAAACATATGAGATGTCAAAAAGGCTAGTTTGTCTATTAATTTATTAATTAATTACATAGTTTAAAAATAGCCTTGAGGTTAAGTAAACGAACTAGAAATTTTCTGAAATCTCTTACTGTACTAACAATGCGCTGTGTGTGTCGCTGTGGTTTTGCTCATAATCTTCAAATACAAAAGGGATAGAAACCTTACGTATTTATTCTATACCTATAATGCTTATAAGACTTTGCATTTTGGCAAAATAAAACGTTAATCTCTTGTGTAGTTTATTGAATATCATGTATAAAGAGTTTAAAATTGGCTAATACATGTTGGAAAATTCAAATGCTTTGATTGGTTACATTTTGGTATTGTCATCTATAAGGTGAATGAATTTAAGGTGATCTTTTATACATTTGTTCATCACATTTTAATAGCGTGTTAGTTATGTGTATTTACTACTGCTTGACAGAGTTCAGCAATGAATAAACTGCTACACTACCCCGTAGGAGCTGCAACTGTCATTCATTCACTCATGTACTTATTAATTCACTATCATTCACAGATACTTACTAGATCCAGAGTACAGCAATCACGCATATATAATACAAAATAAAAAGCTGCCCGTTTCTCAAGAAAATAACAGGAGTTCAATATGAATTCAGAGACTCCTGAATCTCTAGTACATATAAGTTCTTGTTACATTATAAAGGAAAAATATGAAATTATTTCATATTATTGGGAAAATATAACATAATATGTGCATAAATAATGGATTATATTAACACAACCTTTTACACAACCATTTAATCATCTTGAACAAGTAGAACCCACAAAAATAGAATATATGCCTGGGGCAGGAGAGATAGCTCAGCGGTTAAGAGCACTGGTTGCTCTTCTAGAGGACCCAGATTTAATTCCCAGCAGCCACATGGCAGCTAGCAACTATAACTCCAAGATCTGACATCCTCACACAGACATACAAGCTGGCAAAACACCAACGCACGTAAAACAAAAATAAGTAAATTATAAAAAAGGAATATATGCCTGATAAAAAAAATGTAGAAAAAATTGAAAAGACACTAACAAGGCTTTATTAAATTGCTCCCAAATCCACATGCAGAACATGTTCATTAGAACAAATGCCAGACATCAAACGACAGAATAATTATAAGTGATTATTACCTTTGTTACCTGAACCTGAAAATTCACAAGTGACTAGACATTGACTAAAGGTTGAATACAGGAGTTTAGGGCCGTTTTGTCATTCCATATCATGGGACAAAGAAACTAAGAACCAAGTTATTTTTAAAGCAAAGCAATGATGACGGTGCAAATGCATCTCAGTTTCAGATAAACAAGAGGAATGTCATCACAACACGGCTCCCTCACAAGCTGACATGAGTCCTGCTTTTCACCGTTCTGTTCATGGGTTCAGCATTTAGAATGTGGAAGAAATATTGCCGAGGGCCGCGCACACACAAAGATGAATGGTGTTGTTCTCTGCTAGAATTTAAAGCATACCAATCAAAAGAATAGAGTGTTGTGGTTGATGTTAAGAGGAGTTGGTATGTCTCCATAGAAAGTTATTTCTGACCTCAGTCTGTTAACTCATCACTTGAAACAAAAGTGTATAATTCATAGGATTGGTGGGGGACTCAAGGATGAATAGATAGCTTTAAATATTCTACGGTAAATGATTCTATTAATTTTTCAAGGTTCATTGAGTTCTTTGTCCAGCTCAAGATGATGAGTTCAGCGAATGGAGAATCCAGAGCTATTGGGGACAGTGTTATCTACAACTGTAGCGTGACATCAGCAACAGAAAAAAAATCTTGAGTTTCTCAGAAATTGATCTATTAAATATTCCAGACTTCATTAGTGGTTCAATCTAGATAAAATGCTGATTTCAAAAATAATTTCAGAATGATGAATCCATTTAAAATTGTTTATTTAATAATAAAACACAAAACACTAACTTTAAAGTAATGTTAAATAAAGTACTGCATTATCCTTTTAAATTTACTTATTTATGTTTGTGTGTGAATGTGAGTGTGTTTGCATGTGAGTCTGTGTGTGTGTGTGTGAGCGTCTGTGTCTGTGGGTGTATGCTTGCCATGGCATGTTTGTGGAGGTCAGATGAGAACTCTGTGGCATTGTTTCTCTTCATCCACCTTTGTGTGGATTCCCAAAATTGATCTCTGGTCACCAGCTTGCTCAGGAAGAATTTCTACCCTCAGAACCATCTTCCTGTGTTTTTAACATTTCATAATCCCCAACGTTCAAGCCACACTGTTTTAACTAAAATAGAAATTGTAAATAAATCAGGTATATTTGATGGCTCAGGGTCAGATCTCCCATCCTCGAAAGCCTTCATTTTCCTAAGGACCCTTCACCCTTATAGTTGGTAGAATATCTATCAGCCTTCAATGAAAATCAATTCATTGACACTGGTCTAAGGATGAAACTGAGTTTTTAAAGTGGAAAGCTTTCTCCTCAGCAGGCGTTGCTCCAGCCTTCCTGGGTGGCTATGGCGGTGCTCACAGGAACAAGGGCAATCTACAAGGACTGCATTTAGTGCCTCCTTTGGCCAACCAAGTGCCTCCTTCTTATATTTTTACAAAGTGGATTCAGAGGACATCTCAGATTGCATCTTTACACATTGAAGGATGAAGGCTTTGTGAGAAAGCTGGGTGGAATAACAACCTGTATTCAGAACAAGATGAATCTGCTCTCCCAGGGCCTTTCTCTCTCTGCACTTGAGGCTTATGGATCATGTGTAAGCTGATTACAGCTGAGTATTTCATTTTAAGACAAATCTGAAAATTTACACAGTTGCTCATTCTGTAATGTAAGGCTCAATCGAGGGCCACTGAGAAACCCTATTTATTTTTAAAATGAATATCTTTTCATTTTTTTTTTCTGGGAAACATTTGCACATGATATCCCCAGATACGCAGTTTCTCCAGGAAAATTGATCTAGTAAGTAGAAATCTCCTCTAATGGCATCGTGTATCTAGATGACTGAGGCATTTTTCAAATAAAATACGTCTGGTTTATTTAAATACATTTAAAAATGTCCTTTAAGATATCTTGTTCTAAGTTATCTCCCACCATACTTTGTGTTCCAGCAGAAATGATAAAGTACCAATTTCTTATATTATCAGGGAAAAAGAACGTTATGGAAGAAATATCAAGGACTATTATATTTGTTTATTTTATAATGAGTAAATAAAATGTGTGAATTTTCTGTAATTCATAAGGTATCTTACGGGTTGTTTTGGGAAAAACTACAGCTCTGGAAATGAGCACAAAAGCTGCCAGGGCAAGCTCTGATAAGCACCGATGTTTTCTCATCGCACAGGAGAAAACTGGTCTTTTCTTCAACACTCCTTGAGCATTCTTGAAAATTGATGGGGTCCCAACTTATGGAACCACAAAGACGTTCATGGGGTAAGACATCTTACACTTCCTTCCTTTTCATACCAATGGGAACAAATCATTACGTTTCAGTGAACATGTCATTAAAACTGATGAATACAGGTCACCCTTAGGTATTTTTTTTGCTTATTTTTATTTGTACAAAGAATTCATAAACACATTCTGATGGCAAGCTGCTGAAACACTTAGTATTTAGAGTAAAAACACCTACAGGTTTTTGTTGTTGTTGTTGTTGTTGTTGTTGTTATTGTTACAAAAGCAGCCTGATGTGAAAAACTTAGCCCACCATGATATATAGATCTAGAATTTCCCTTATTCCTGCACAATATTGCCGTGTGGGTATATATTTGTATTCTCCTTATTGTGTTAAAATACCCATCTTTATATCCTATTGACCAGTTAATTACATATTTTATAAAGCCTACATTATAGTAATGAGTGAGAGAACTTAGGATTCTAATTTGGACAAGTCAAAGTTTACCCACTATGACATATGCCTATATTGCCATAAGGACTTCTGGCGGGGGGATAGCTAATTGAATCCATCACAGAAGATGTTTGCAGGTTTAGTGAGGGTTAAATATCCTAGGGAGCAGGAAAGATGAAAACTCTGATCCTGGGTGGGATGGAGAGGTTCTGAGACAGTAGGTATGGATAGTCAGTGCACACTGTAGACCAGATCGCTTGAGACCTGAGTCTATACTGTGCAATAACTAAAGAGCCATCTGGACAAACTCAGTCTAAGGTCTGATAGTTAATGTAGTGGATTCAAGGGAAGCAGATACCCTAGATCATGGGGTTGAAGGTACATGGCAAAATCGGTAGTTGTGAGTATTTGGTACAGCTTGTGTACTAGAATCAACTACAAGGTGCTAGGAAAAAAAACAAAGCAGAAAATAAGTGTAGGTAAAATATTGATATTGTACCAGGTGATGGTTGTTACATCACGGTTGCATCAAAACAACCAGAAGACATAATTTCCCTTCCAAGAAAATACTATTTGGAGATCCAAAACTTAAATCAAATTCACCCATGGAAAGGAAGCAACACATTTCAAATGGTAATTATTTCAGACATCAAAGACAGACAAGAAGAAATCTTTAAAATGTGTCTTACCGTCGCCACTGTTGGTCTCCAAACAACAGGGCTCGTGGAGAGTCCTGACAAATAGAGAAATGGGCCTGAAATCACAGCCTGGACTCAGTGTCCTGAAGTTGTCTGGCTGGTAGTGGGGGAAGGAGTCTACAGGGAACCTGAACGGTAGGTGTCGTGAAGGATAGAACATCTACTCCAATGGAATATTAGTTGCTGTAAGGATCTCTTTGTGACTTATTTGTGAGGAAGGACAAAGCAATAATGGAGATATTGCAAGAGAGAATTTTTTTTTTTTTTTTTTTGGTTTTTCGAGACAGGGTTTCTCTGTGTAGTTTCGCGCCTTTCCTGGAGCTCACTTGGTAGCCCGGGCTGGCCTCGAACTCACAGAGATCCGCCTGGCTCTGCCTCCCGAGTGCTGGGATTAAAGGTGTGCGCCACCAACGCCCGGCGAGAAAATTTTATATAATATAATAATTGTGAGTGTAAATTAGTTTCCCAACTTGGTTATTAATACATGCATTAATAATACATAATTGTGTGTGTGATTGTGAAAAATATCTGATGTTAACAACTTATAAAGAAGGTATATTCTGTGTTCACAGTTTCAGAGATTTTAGCTCAGGGTCATTTGGCTTCATTCTCAGGCCTGTGACACGGCAGAAACAAAAGCTATCTCTGGACATGACATGATTACGACACTCATGAAGTTAAAGCAGCTGAGGTTATCTGTGCTAACCACTTTGGGTGGAAAGGAGTTCATGAAGTGCCACTATTTTATGAGAAGCTGTTGGCAGTTGATGAATTCTGGAGGAGAGAAAATTAGTCTGCTTTGGGGGCATGACCACTGGGAAGCTTCCCATGATCCAATGGATGACTCCCCCCTCTATTAAATGGTTTTAGTAGGCTAATTTTAAAAAAAAGAAGACATGAAATTTGGAGGAGGATCTGTTGGGGACGACCCTAGGGAGCTGTAGAAGAGAATAGGAGTAAGTATGGCCATAGTTCATTGCATGCATGTATGACATTCTCAAACAATAAAAAATTTAAAAGTAAATAAGAAGAAAAGAGAAGGGAGTTTATGGGGAAAACAAAGATGAGTATAAAACATTGCAAATAAAAATTAAAACGAAACATGGCAGAAGAAAACTAGTCCCCTCATGGCAGCCAGAAAAAAAAAAAAAAAAGCAAAATAAAGGGGCTAGGCACACAGCATATCAGTCTAAGTCTCAACGCTCAGTGACGTATTTCCTCTAATTAGAGTCCACCTCCTAATAGCCCGCTGACTACAAATTTATCAGTGGATCTAATCATTTTTCAATTACACCACCAGCTGTGAACAGATACTTTAGTACATGAGCTTTCGGGAGAGACACTTCACAGTCAGACCATAACAACTTGGAAATCGTCTGGTCATACTGTAATTAAAAGCTGAAATGTCGCACTGTGTTCTTGGAAGGACCGATCGGCAGAGCTTTTTATAAGTATCTTGACAGAATCATCAACTCACATTTTAATTCTGAAATGAATGTACACAAAAATACTAGCTTGTTAGAAATTCCTAGACTGTAAAATTATTCACTTGACAACAAGATATTTAGTAGTTTTGTAAAAGTTATCAATTTTTTTAACATCTGGATTTACCCATAATCTGCTTGTAGTTTCCAAAGTATAACTATTCTATACATTTCTTACATGAAATCAACCCATTCATGTCTTCTTGTATCTTGTTCATTTTATTTAGAATAATTTATCTAAGATCCATCCATGATGGTACACATCAGAATTTCATTCTTTTTATAGATAATATTGTTCTATTTCATCCATAGACTGTTTTTCAACTATTCAGTTATCTATTATCAATCATTCAGTACAGAATGTGGCTTAAATATTTTCTCAGAAAAGTTAATTTAACAGAAGGAGCTTGCTTCCCTGGATTCTGGGTTAACTTTGAAAGTTATTGTTTATTTATGGTGAAGCTTTACAGCTGAAGCTTGGGATTAACTACACTAAAAGTTAATTACATGATTCAATACAATAAAATGATATTTTATTAATAATAGGTGACTGGAAATCTTTTCACATCTTCTGTTGAGAAGGAAGCCACAAAACATGAATCCTGTAGATTCATTAATATTATTAAATAGTTTTTGATTGATTGATATTGCCTAAATGAAATTTCAGGCTGGTTTAGAATTATAGGCATAAAAATTATATCTACTCTCCTTAAGTAGGTGTCATCAGTATTTGTGCATGTTACTAATCTCTAGCAAAGACACAAAGGCACATATGTACAATTTTACAGATGTATTGTATAGAACCCAAATGCATGGAGAAAGATCTTGACTCTTTTTTTTTAAAGTTACGTTTAGTTTTGAAAATTAGATTATAAAGTAACAGTGTTGCATAGTATTTCCATGCATTCTTTGTTTCAGTTGACTGCTAATTAACCAAAAGTGCTGGGCAGTATCGTCAGGGGTTGCAAAGGTAGATTTAGTTCTTTTTGATTCACACTTTCAGCTTTGGATTTCCAACAGAACTCTCATGAGCTTGAAATTCATGACTCACTGTGTTCAGTTAATTACCCTATGATGATAAACTTTTTTGTCTCCTCATAATTATCAAACACAGTAAGTCACTGTGATATATTTCTGATAAGATTTTTACTCCCTCTGGAGCATACTAAATTTTCAGGAAATTCTTAGATACATCTACTACCCGTTTTGAAATAGGAGTGACATGCTCTATGTCTGTAAATGCTTTGTTCCTTTAACAGTGGTGCATTAGCTCCTTGCATTCTGCATAGAACATATTTGGTGACTAATTACTAGCTTCACTTAACTTTGTTTTGCAAAACATTGTCTTCCCGTGTATTGCTTGCTGTTGTGGCTTCCCTGAATTGGAACGGGGTGAAGACATCGTATCCTTTGGAAGAATTACACTCGGACCATTCAGTTTAACTTAGCAGTTATTTTTCAATATGGGTTCAGTAAATATTTCTAATATTGTTAAACACTTTTTAAGTTTTTCCAAAGAGAAGAAAGTGGCTTAAATACTTTCAGAAAAAGTTAATTCACAAAGGAAGCTTGTATTTTATGAGGCTTTCCTGAATTACAGAAATTAAAGCTGGAAGGACACATTAAGCCATTCGGCTTGCTCCCCAGAGTAAAGCGCTGCCCCCTGAAGACCAAGTACTAGGGCTTTTCTAGGAAGGAAACATTAAAACTCAACTGCAATTGGGATAGTGAATTGGTAATTTATGAACAATAAAGGTTTTCCTCCTCAGATACTAATACCACTGCATTTTTTAAGTCTGCTCAAAGCATTAATAAAGTGATTAGGAAAAGTCAAGAAGGCCATTGCTAAGTTACTTCCTGATGAAATAAAAAGCTTCTTATGCAATTATTATAGAAGGAAATGAAAATGAACCCTTAATTCCTCCTTATGCCACCCATATCAGGCTTCTGCTCTTTGTCCCCCAAAATACAATTTCAGTGTTTTATTACTTATTGGTAGTATTTCCTGCATGAGTAGAGATTTCTATTAATTTCTCTCATTTCAGTGGACAGTGCATGAACAGCTCTTAGAAAGACACAGTACTTGAGCTACTAACTTGGCAAGTATATAAGAAACTAACATCATTGAATAGCTCCGCGTCTTCAAAACAGCTCTTAGTTAAGAAAAAATACAACTATGACTGAATCGAAAAGTTCATTCCCTGCTTTTGGGTTTTGAAAGTATTCCCTTATAATATTCTGACTTTCTTTAGTATCTATTGTAATATTTCCTTGTTTATTTCTGACTCTGTTAATTTTGACCTTCCTCTCCCTCCCCCACCCTGCCCTTTTTTTCTTTTTGGTTAGTTGGGCCAAGAGCCTGTCAATCTTTGATGTTGTTGTTGTTTGTTTGTTTTTCCTACATTAGGCAACGGATGAATGCTGAGAGCAGGAGAGTCTTTCTCAGGGAAGAGCACACCAATATATTATCCAATACCAAATGGTCAACTCTGAAAACACATATACAAGTAACACTATACAGACTGAGCAGGTCGTATTTACGCATTTAGGAGGACCATATGAGAAGTTGAGCATGGAGGAAAAGGAAGGGGGAAATGATGTATTATTTTATTTAAAAAATTAATTAAAAAATACAACTACAGTAACACCTGAAAATGTACTTATAGAATTTATTTCGTAAGTAAACTTCCCTTAGTTTATTGGGTTATTTTGAGACAGTCTCACCATGTGCAACAAGGTAACTTGTAATGCCATATATAACACAGACTTTCACACTCATGATTCTCCTGACCTCAGCTTGCCCAGTGCTGAGATTACCGACATATGCTATGTACATAGCTGCAGATCATTTTTCCTGAGACATGATTCTTGAGATAATGGTTCTGTGGACAAACTTAGAAAATTATTTAATTCTGACTCTTATATATGCACATACAGTGCCCATCAATAACTTAAAGACCAAAAGCCCACAATAAAGGAAAAAAGGTTTGACTTTGAGAAGCCGAACATTTATCTCAGATTTCTTTTTGTCGTTATTGTTGTTGTTTCAAGGCCACAATTGTGCAATACTCTGTCAAATGCTGCCTTAGAATGGCCAAGCTTTGGCCTTTAGATAAATATTTTGAGCCATTGGCCTCTACTAGAGATCTAAGTTATCATATGAAACAATGTCTTTGATTTTTTTAACATCAGTGATACCATAGAAGCAAAAACTGAGGGAATATCAAATTAATAAAACAAGTCATTTCAAAGCTTGACCACTGTCCACAAGTTCTTTTTTCTCTTGCTCAACTTCCATTTATCCTAAACATTTTCTATGTAATTATTGTGAGCCCATGACCCAGAAAACCATTGACTGTCTTAGGCACAAGGATAATAGATGTATGCTTTTCAACTCCACAGAGATTTTTGTAACTTTCGACTACACTGAAGCTACCAGTCTCTTGTGCTTTTTCTTTATCTAGAAGGCATTCTCCCTCCTCTCTCTATCTATCCATCTATCTGTCTAACCATCTCCTACCCTCTCCTTCGATCTGTCTTTGTTGGTAAATATGAATACACTGACATTAACAGAGTAGGCTATTTTCTAAGACCACCATTTGATTTTTCTGCTTTCTGTTTAGTAAAGGTCAGGAACTGGAGGATGAAAACAATTGGTACCACCTAATTCTTTTTATTTTCTCCTCCAAACCCATAGAAGCCTTCTGGTTTCATAAAAAAAAATGATGAGGTCTCAAGTTCAGTTTTTTACATCAAAATTAAGGAATGAAGTCTGGCAAAGATTCCTTTCAAATTGTGTATAACTAAAATATACACAAAAAATTCTAAAACGTAAGAATAAGAAGACAGATTCTTTATCTTAAATAAAGTAAAATAGCAATAACAACCATATCAGAACTATTATTAATTATATGTGACAGTGTGGTTGATAAATTGTGAACCCCAATAAACTTATCTGGGGGTCAGAGAACAGAACAGTCATAATATTAAACATAGAGGTTAGTCAGTGGTAGCACACACCTTTAATACTAGTATTCTAAGGCAGAGATCCGTCTGGATCTCTGTGAGTTCAAAGACACTGGAAACAGCCAGGCATGGTGACACATGCCTTTAATCCCAGAAAGTGATGGCAGGAAGCAAAAAGATATATAAGTAGTGAGGACAAGGAACTAAAGCTGGTTAAGCTTTTAGGCTTTTGAGCAGCAGTTCAGTTGAGATTCATTCAGATGAGGACTCAGAGGCTTCCAGTATGAGGAAACAGAATCAGCTGAGGAATTGGTGAGGTGAGGAAGCTGTGGCTTGTTTTGCTTCTCTGATCTTCCATCATTCACCCCAATACTTGACTCCAGGTTTGTTTTTACTAATAAGACCTTTTGAGATCAGTACTACATGACAGTACTAAAATTACTTAATTTCTTATGCATCAATATCCTCAATTCTTAATACAGAGCTAGTAATTGGCATTAACATTCCAAAAATGTATGAATTTTCTACCTGAATTATAAATTGAGTTTTATTACCTCTAGCCAAGATGGATAAATGGATTGGAATTGCCTACCAGGCTGAAAAAAAACAAGAAAGCAAAATATGAAGTAAATCAGTGTTTGTCACAGTTCTATACAAGACACGGGTGCTAAGACACAGCCATTAATGACAGGAAGTTTATGACTTTCTAGCTTTGTCCCTTGAAAAAAGGAGCTATGCAAGGGGGCAAGATGCAAGAAGGTAGCCTGGACCTTTTAGCTATCCTCCTAAATTAAGAAGTCAGAAAAAAGACTATGAAAGACCAAGATTGCAAGTGTTCTCTGGAGTACGAGAAAGTAAACACTGCACACACAATATCTACAGAGGATCACCCAAACGTTTTTCAGAGTGTTGATCAGAACACGCATGCAGAAAGAACTTTCGAGATGATTCAAGGGACAATGCTCACCCATAGGCCACTGTTTCTACACCCCAGACTGGAGAAACTCACGGAGTATTTAGCAGAGAACTCAGTAAGGTCTTATTTCAAAGTAAGATCAATTCGTCCTGAGATATGCACTGCTCAAAAACACCTTAGGAATCATAAATCATTACCAAAGTGATTGAACTACTTCCAAGTAACTTAGCAGCCAAGAACAAAGTTCAAGAATACAAAGTCTCCCTCATCTAAGAAGACAAATTTCACAACATCTGGAATCTACTCCAGAAGTAGAAAAGCAAAGAAGAAAAACATAACGTAAAATGAGAATGGTCAGTTGACCAGGACACACAGATGAGAAAGTGCTATGATTATCAGAAGAACATTAAAATAGCTATTTACACTGTGCTCTGTGTGTTTGAAAATAAAGTAGCAGTAAGAAAGGTACAAAGAAACATTATAAAGATAATTTTAAAACATAAATAAATCTTCAGTGTAAGGATAAGGTCAAGTGGTTTAATATATCTAGGCTTGGAGTCTCCAAGGAAAAAGGTAAAGAAAACAACAACTGTAAAGATAATAGTGAAAAAATATTCTAAATCTAATATAAACAACAAATACTTTGGTCTAAGAAAGACAATGAACTCAGAGTCCAGGAAATGAGAAGAAAACTACATTCAGGTAACTCTTCATAAAATTGATTTTAAAAAAATTAGCCTCTTTTTTTATTCAGTCTTTGAGAATTTCAGACATGTATACAATGTATTTTTATCTGTCAATCCCCTATTTTCTCAAGTTCCTAGACACCCTCAACCAAGCTCCCCTCCTAACTTCAGGTCTGCCTTTCATAACACCCTCAGTCCAATCACCATTGTTTGTGTATACATATGTGTTGAGACAACTTCTGAAGCATTAATCACCTACCATAGACTACTTCCCCAAAGAAAATGGACTCTCCTATCACAGAAGCCTACACCTGCCACAATTCCTCAGCTAGAGGTGGGAACATTGTGACCCCTCTTCTCCCCATCCATGCTGGAATTTTGACAGGCTGCATCTTGTATAGGTCTGTGCAGGCAACCACACCTGCTGGGAGTTTGTGAATATAATGGCCTTGTCTTGTTAAGGAAACACATTCATAGCAGTCCTTCTGAACCTCTGGCTCTTAAAGTCTTTCCACCCCCTCTTCCAGAACATTCTCTTAGGCATGTAGAAAGGTGGGTATCATAGATGTCTCATTTAGTGATGTGCACTCCATAATTAGAAGGTAGAATTTTAAAACACAGCACAGGTGAGGGGAAAAGAAATTAAATACAAAGGAACAAAATCAAGATGAAAAAAAAATCACATTGGAAACCAAACAAATAAGACAGTGAAATAACATCTGTAAAGTTCTCAGAGAAAAATCTATTAACCTGCAGTTTTGCACCCCCTAAAAATCTCACAAAACACTAAGGGAAAATATAGAAACATACAAGATGGAAGAATCAAAACTCTGAAATATAAGGAAGTGTCTCAAGTGACACTAGATGATATATTGATATACAGCTTGATGAAAATTTTCCAGATCTATATAAAAGAACAAGGAATATTGGAAATCATAAATATTGATATCACACATTTTTCTTTTTGCTTAAATCACCTAATTATACAATTAAATGATTAATTAAAAGTAACAAAATATGTTTGAGTTTATCATAAATTCCAGAAGAACACAAAAGCTGTGAAAGGAAAAATGAAAAATACTACTTGGGATGTATTATAATATCATGTAAAGGCAGACTATGATAAATTAAATGTGTTAAATGTGTGTGATATACAGCTTAACAAAGTCAAGTGACAAAATTATAATTAGTAAACTAATAAAGGGAATAAGATAGAGTCATCAAAACTATCTAAAACAAGTAATAAAACGAAGGAAAAGGAGCAAAAGATAGAATAAATTAAAAGCTAACAGAAATATGACATTTGTAAAGCAATTATATAATTAATGACTACACTATAAATAGTTTAAACAGTTGGAAGCAAACTCAACTAAATCTCATGTGCCAGATATGTACTTAATTGTGAAGACACATATAGGTTAGCATTAGAGAATTTAAAAAAAAAAAAGTTTACTCATCCCTGTACCTAAAAAAAAATGAGAGTGGATGCATTTAGGGAAAAAATAGATTTTTTAAATTAAAGAACTTTGTTAGTGTTGATGGGGAGATTTCATAATGAATTAAGAATCGATTCATAAAAATCTAAACAGCTGGTCACCTTAACAAGAGCTCTTTAAAACATATTCAGCCAGAGCTGCTAAGGAAGCAAAAGGAAATAGATGCAAACACAACAAAGTGAATTTCATCACTGTTTTCTCAGCACTAGAGAGAATAAACACATAGTGTGTTGAGGAGTCCACCAGAAAAGACCACTCAGACACAGGCTATAGTCAATTGGAAGTCTTTTTTTTTCCAGCCAGCTTGTATCACACACAGGCATTCAGGATCCAAGAGTAGCACTGAGTGGTCAGTAAGGGGTTTTTAAAGGGAAAAAATGCACCCTGTTATCTCATTAGGCAGCTGCGGGGAGTGGAGGTGTTATACAAGCAAGCAGTTTAACAGAAAGCTAAGACAAGCAATCAGCTGGAGGGGGAGGTTTGCACAAGCACGTAGTTTAACAGAAGAGGCATCCTGACCTCAGGTTTTTAGGATAGTGTTGAGTAATTTCCCACAGGGCTTCCCATAAAGGTGATCAAATTCTAGCTAAACCTAAAATGGCCCAACAAGAATACAAGATGGAGGAACCTCTGCATTGTCTTACCCGGTTATAAGAGAACATCAACAAGTGTTGGTAGTTTTGACACGATTAGCGATTAACCAACATAACCTAACTAATATTTATCAATTATGGTACTCAATAACAAAAGAATATATATATACATATATACATATATATATATACGCACACACATACATACATATATATATTCACACAGGATATTCATCAGGAAATTTAATTACTTTCAATTTTATTTATTGAAGTGTGTGTGTGTGTGTGTGTGTGTGTGTGTGTGTGTGTGTGTGTGTGTTTGCCATGGCACATGTGCAGAAGGCCAAATTTAGGGAATCTGTTCTTTCCTTCTATCATGAGAGCATTCAGCTTAGGCTGCCAGACTTTTCTCAACAAGTGCTTGTATCCACTGAGTCATGCCAACATAAGACATTGACTTGAATTTCAAACAATTCTAAGCAAATAAGATTTTAAACTCTTATTGTTCTGAAACAAAGCAATGAAAAACATGTTTTAAACTCCATCTTTACATTATGTTGGTGCTGGGGTTTTGACCCACGGCTCATGCTGACCACATACTCTACTACTCTACGATTGATTTAGGTTCTTCACAATCTTCATTTTTTAAGTCTTCATAGAATTTATTAAAATTTTAATTTTAGGGCTGGAGAGGTTGCTCAGTGGTTAAAGGCACTGGTTGCTCATCCAGAGGATGTAAGTTCAATTCCCAGCATCTACTTGGTGGCTCATAACTCTCTGTAACTCCAGTTCCAGGGGATCCAACACCCTCTTCTGGCCTCTGTGGTCACCCAGCATCATACATGATGCCAAGAAAAATATGCAGGTAAAATATATATATATATAAATAAATTTATACATATAATTTTTTAATTTAAAAATGTATTGATAAGCATTAATTTTAATTTTTCTATAATAAAAGAAAATCCTCCTAAAACAAGTTTCTTTATGAAATCTTAAATGTGGCATCTATAAAAGTATGAAAATAAATCTACAGATAGAGATACATTTGCTATTTCAAATATGTGCCTGTTCTGAAAACAACGAATTTCCTGTGATGTTAAAAAAAAAAAAACTCAAGTCAAAGTAACAATTAACATAGAATATTCTCACCCAGTGAAATCACTCAGCAGGTAGAGGATATTCTTATCAACACCAAACATTATAGGTACTAATAACTTGGGGTTTAGGAATACCATTGAAGTGAGGTGTAGTGTTGTTAATTTATTAGTTTCGATCAATGTTTGGGGGTTTCCAAAAAGAAGACTGCTTAGAATATCTCCCCACATTCTTTCCTTGGCTACGGACTGCTGTTTTCTGGAGGCTGTCTCGGTACTCCAAGATTTAACGCCAAGGTCTTATCCACCACAAAAGGTGAAAGGGGGATGAAACTGGCAACAGCTTGAAAGGAACGTGTTGAACAGGGGAGTGAGCAAATTTAGGATTGAGTTGACTTTAAAGTCACAAATTAACTTAAAAGCTAACTTGTCATTGTGTGTCGGGGCAACTCCTTCGGTAAATTCTGCCTGAGCTCTGCAGTTGAGCCAAAGGCTGAGGCATGGCTTTTTTTTTTTTTTTTCTCTCCCCGTTTTTCCACCCTTCCATCCCAGCAAATATTTACAACAGAGTATAACTTTGCCGTGTAGTATGTGAGCCTCAGCACAGTCCTCAGTTTAGAACACAGGGAGACTGGCATGGCACTCTTTCGAGCTAAGGGGACATGGCTATTCCCCACTGCAGGATGTCGAGAACCGTGTTCACTGGTGTTACCATATTGTAGGTAATCCTTACCCAAGCATCAGGATACAGGTTTTATTTCCGTATTTAAAGTCAGTTTTATGTCTCTACTTAAAGACAAACACTCTGGAGCCCATGGGAACCTAGTGATTTGGTAATTTAGAAGTTAGGAGGCCCCAGATCCTTTGCCTAGAGGCTTAAAGTCCTGGTTTTCACCCATAATGCTGCAAAAGCACAAAAAATTATTTTGTACTGTGGGATTTAGGGGTGATGGCAAAAGCTTTGTCATAGTGTATTGACAAAATAATGACATTTTTTTCTGGTTTTTCTTTATTGTATATTATAGACTGGCTTGAGGACTGGTCATTTTTATTCTAGTAACTTGATTTAGAGAGTTCTTATATTTAATATTAAGTGCAGAAAGACTTTTATTTCTTCTTCCAACTTTCCCACACAGATGCTTATTAGGGGGTGATCAGCAATAGTACATGACATCATAGATACATGAGATTCTGATATTTAGGTATATTTCCTGTTTAGGTTGGCTATTTTGATTTTTTTGCATTCAATAAATATACCATCAGCTTATTATGATAATTAATGAAGGATGTCCCAGAAAATAAATGTTTCCCTTAAGCAGATGCTTTTGAGAGAGTAATAAATAACTATGTTACCTTAAATTTTCATAACCAGCTTGTCACATGCAAGAAACGCACCATAAATTATACATACTCATCATTAGTAATGTATAGACTATCCAGGGTCAGACATACTAAGTAGAGAGTTGCTTAAAATGGCCCTCGTGGTTGTAGCTGTATTATGTGTTCAGTGTCCTGCCGGTCTATTGACTATCTCTGGTCGGTAAGATCTTTTTTTTCCCCCACACAAGTAGGAACTGACCTCTAATCACCTTTAACAACTTTATAGGGATTAGAGGCTGTTCATTTCAGTCTTTCTGTGGGTTAACTGGCACCATTGCCCCCCAGACCGTTCATATCCTCAGACTTCGCAGGCCTAGCAGAGGCTGGCTCCGTAGTAAGTCTCACATTACGCGGGGGGATTAGATTTGTAGAAATCCTGTAACTCAATCGGTACCTGCCTATTCTCTCCTGGCGTCGGCCTGCCTGCACGGCTTTGCTCGGTAGACATACCTGGCATTCCACCCGTGCTTCCTCACTTACAGAGTGAACTGGAGCCAGCCTAGCAAAACATTGGGGGTATTGTGAAGGAGCAAGCCCTTTGACAGCCAGGCAAAGTGTGAAGCCGGGCTGGCAACGCCTTGCCTTGTGCCCTTCACTGAAGTGTGCACGCAACTCTCACTTCCCTATGTCCTACACCAAGGCTGAAATGAGGATATGCCCGGTATTAGTCAATAAAATGCAGTTTGACTCCAAGTGTAAGATGGAGAGAGTTCCAACTGTCTTGCTTCCTCCCTACCCCCAGCTCCTTCATCACTAGTCTTTTCCTTCCGGCCTCTCGGCTTCCTGGCTTCCTATCCTAACAGTGTACCTTGACAAACATGTTTACACTCAGAGGTGGGGAAACAAAAGCAAGCACCAAGCACAACACAAACAATCTTGGCACTGGGTCCCAGAACAGGCAGTGGACCGATTTCTGGGAGCTGTGCCAATCGCAATACGCGCTGCTTTTTTTTTTAACACACATCTCTAGTTCACGGTTCTCTAGTTCCCGGTGGCAATTATTCATTAAACAATTAGCATGTTACCTTGTTAAGAATCTTTAAAACCAAGGTGAGGTTTTTTTCATTCAGGAAGCACACAGACTGTTTAGCATCTTTTTCTAATTAAGCATTAATCCCTCCCAGGAAGACTGAGTCGGTCAAGCAAAGGAAGTTTCAAAGATAAGGGTTTCTCTTTTGTAAACTGCAATTAACAGCTTTTAGCAGCCAGCCTTGCTCCGCTTCCCCCAAGCAGCTGAAATGATCCTGATGACTTTTATTTCTTGCTCCTTATGCGACTGACCACACTCAGGAAACGAAGATATGACAAATGCAGACATAAGATGAGCCGTAACAACCGCAAACGAAACAAAAAGCCTTTGGCTTACAATGTAATCATATACAACGTCTTCCTTACCGGACATTTTTCCCACCGTGTCAAACACACATTCTCCCCATGGAAGCATTCCCTCTGTCACAGGCTCTCAAACTGGGGCACCAACCCTCATTATGCGTACTTTTTTAAAAGGTCAGTTTGCAGTTGTTTCGAGAAACAATTGTAGAAAAGTCTTAAAGTTTTACAATTTTGTACCGTTCAACTATTTACTTCTAATGTTTACCAGTAATATCAAAGATAAAAATCTTCATCCCTTCCTGTGTGTATGTGGTGTAGCTGGTAACCAAGAGAAAAGCAGTCATGTTCTACATACGTCCTTACACCAACACAGTGTTAGGGTGACAAACTCTCAGCTGTTTCTTTCTTGGAAGTTCCCTCGGTTCATTATTTTCCAAAGAGGCATAAAATAAAAAACATGGGAGGCCAGTCCATGTCACTCATAAAAAAAAGCAGTATTAGTTGTTTTTTTTGTTTGTTTCTTTTTTAATACATGATGAACAGTTTGTTACTGGGGCCTCTGGGTTGACTGAAAGAGCAATTTCATTTCACATTGCAGCTTTTTAGGATTTTATATTTTTAAGATTTAATTAATTTTTTGTAAGAGTCTTATTAGATAGCCCAGGCTGGCCTCCAATTTATCATTATCCTGGTTCAGCCTCCTGAGTAGAGGGATTACAGCTTGTACCAGCACACCCATCCCAGGATTTAGACCTAGCACCTTAAAAGCAATCCAATCCAATCTTAGCTTTTTTGTTTTTGTTTTTGTTTTTGTTTTCCTGAGACAGGGTTTCTCTGTGTAGCGCTGTGCCTTTCCTAGAACTTACTCTGTAGCCCAGACTGGCCTTGAACTCACAGAGATCCACCTGCATTTGCCTCCTGAGTGCTGGGATTAAAGGCGTGTGCCACCACCGCCACCCAGCCTCTCAGTTTCTAAAAATACAAACTAAAGCTAACAAAGGAATGTAACTTTTCCAAGGGCACACATGAATGACAAAAAAGGAGATGGAACATCCACTAACTCCCCAGTCTAAAAATTCTTCTTTTCGACAGTTAAGGCATGTGAAGAAAAGTCACCCTAGCTGTAGGAAGACATTGCTTCATTGGTAAATTACGGGACATGATTCTTGGAGACAGCAGGCTTTCCTCTTGCTGATATCTCCATTAAAGAATCTCACATTAGCCGGGCGTTGGTGGCGCACGCCTTTAATCCCAGCACTCGGGAGGCAGAGGCAGGCGGATCTCTGTGAGTTCGAGGCCAGCCTGGGCTACCAAGTGAGCTCCAGGAAAGGCGCAAAGCTACACAGAGAAACCCTGTCTCGGAAAAAAAACAAAAAAAAAAAAAAAAAGAATCTCACATTAGGAAAAAAAACTCTGACAGGGCCTATAAAAAGTGACAGGTACAGAGTAGAGAGACAATAAGCCAACAGCTATATCTTACAAGGTAGAAAGTGACAGAGTGGGGACTTCAGTCCCTAGTCAAGGGAGAGGTGTTCTTTGTATTTAAGCCTCGTGGTCTAAAACATTTAGTCAAGCACCTGGGCACACTTTGAAAGTAGAAAATTTTACTATTCATTTTGTGAAATTCCCATATATCAAGGACTAACATTTCCCCCAGTAACATTCTATCTCTTAAGAATGGGATACACAAATAAATGTACATGCTTACAACCTATGACGAAAGTACAATTACATTAATATTGTTTGATACCAATAGTTGATATGAGAAAATTCAGATTAGAAATAATTTATGATGCTTAGCATTGCACACATAAATTGATGCTTTATGAGTTGTTCATTGTGTTGCATTTCTATTAGCAAACTTTTGTTTCTGGATTTAAGTTGTTTAGAACCCTCACTGAAAAACTAAAAATGTCAATGCATACATACACCTTTAAGTAGACTTACAAAATGCTCCTCACAATATAGTCAAGAAAACAGCTGCTTTGACTGTTCTCATGCGAACAGTCAATATTTCACCTGGTGTTGCCTTAGCAGCTGTACAGGGAAGACTCAGAATGTGGGATGCAGTCATTGCTGTCTAGAAGTTTACAACATATCTCAGACGTTAAAAAAGGAATAAAGGAATAGTACAAAGACAATGTTAGATAAAATACTAAAACAAGAGCTTCAAACAGGAGCTCGGTGTATGCACTCAGAAGAAAGAAAGACAATTATAGGTCTGTATCTACTTGGTAACTAATAGTTAAATTGGGCGTTAAATGTTGGTCAGATCTATGCTAGTTTCACTTTCTGGTTAGATGTTGGATGATAGCACATAGAATGACAACGTTAAAGACAAGCTGCTCTGCATCCATGCACCACTTCACAAACATAGTATTGTGAAAAAGGTGCAACTGTAGTAAACCTGAACCTTCATCAATAACCCTTCAAATACTCTGGGTTCAGTTTAAGGCCCCAGCTCTTCATAAATGCTTTCATTTAGCAGCGTTCCTTCCCATTCTTACATTCTCCCAGAACTTACTGTGATGGCTTGTACGTAGGGGTGTATCAGGAAATTCCTGAAAAAAAAAAGAAAAGGAAAAGAATGCATTAGGTTCTCAGATAGGAGCTTTCTTGAGTAGTTCATAAGATTTCTGGAGAGCAGACAGAGAAATATGAAGACAAGAAGGACTGAAAGGATACATGCAGCGTGGAATGGTCCCTGGAGTGACTAATGACCTGCTGGTATCAGCTTGGAGGATACCAGACTCAGTGTAGGGCCAGCTTCAATGCATAAACCCATTTATGAGGGTTTTTTTATTATTTTATTTATTTATTTTATTTTATTTTTCTGGAGCTGAGGACTGAACCCAGGGCCTAGCTCTACCACTGAGCTAAATCCCATTTATGAGTTCTTAAATGTGTACTTTGATGTCTATAATTTATATGATTCTTAAATTATTGGCTTCAGAGAAAGGATGAGTGATAAATACATGTGGAAAGAGAATAAAGGTGTCACATGATTTCAATGTGCCAGTTTGTGTTAGCTAAAGACCAAGAAAAGTAGCAAAGAAATGCTTGGTTCACAAGCAGGGCTCCAAACCCCTTTCAATATGTCTGTGCCATGGCACAGTGATGTGGTCATTACTGTGTAAGGGTTTAATAGCAGTATTTTAAAGAAAAACTCTGGTGTGATGAGATCACGAGACAAGTCCTTGGGATCTTGATGAGCATTTATCATCAGATTATTAATATGAAATGAGATAACTGGCACAGAGCCATTTACTCCTATGATTCTGCAAGGAGAGTCTCTGAAATCAGGGAAGTGATACTCACATCGTGATATCACTTTACTTCGTCAAGAGGTTTATGTGCAAACTTGCGTGGCTAGCTTTAAAAGATGCATATGTAGATAAATGGAAATCTGTCCCTTAATGAAAAAGGAGTACTAGATATTGTGGGGATTATCAAGGCAGCTCCATGTAGTTAAAAAGGAGGTTTATTTTGGGGTAACTTCCAACCAGTAAAGGGGTTGGTTACAGGATCCAGGAGAGGTGAGCTACAGTCCAGAGGGGTTCTCTGGAGAACTCTGCTCAGTCTACCATCCAGCATCCAGGATCTCGAGGAAGGAACCAAGAAAGCCTGTGCATCCGGATCTCGGGTCTTAAGGGCTCCTGTCTTGGCCCCGCCCCAGGGGCAGGTCATAGGCCTGGCAGTTACTGGAAGCCTCACTGGGGGTAGTACTTTCAGGTCAAAGCTGGAACAGCTACCCACTACAACAAGAGGAAGCCAAGAATTCACTGTTTGCACTGGGTACACACACTCAGACACCAGAAACAAACAAATAGCTATTCTATTCAGAAAGCATCAAAGGCACTAAAGACTATAAAGACTAGCTTGTAGACTATAAAATTTATCTAGTAGTACACAAGCACCTTCCACTGATATTCAAATACCCACTTAAGCAAAACTTCAGCTAAGTATTTCCAGTATTATTCCAAAGAGCTCTTTGAAAATGGAATATATCACTGCAGGGTATTCTCCAATGGGGAAGGTTTGGATATAGAAGCCTTATAATGACATAATGAGAAGATAGCTCAAAGGAGAGCAAACTTTGAAAACTATACGGCAGTTCTAACACTGTTGTTATTTTTCAGAATAATTGTACATTATGTTTTGAATAAGACGTCAGAGTAGAATCTAACCTAGCCAACTGGGTTCCTTTAAAATGTAAACTCTTGTTTATTTAATTGACAAATAAACATTTGTCACATAATAAAGGTGTCACATGATTTCAATGTGCCAGTTTGTTAGCTAAAGACCATGAAATGTAGCAAAATAACATTTAAGAATGTTATCCTTAAAAAAATGTCCTCAACCCCTACCACTTAAGTGTTTAGGTTCCATACTTAAAGATTTATTTTTATCATTTTAAATCATGTGATAGGGTGGGACATGCATGTGAGTATGGTTGCCCATGGGGGCCGGAAAATGGTGAAGGATCCCTTGAAGGTAAATTGCAGGTGGTTGTTAGCTTCTTGGCACAAGTGCTGGTAACAAAACCCATGACCTCTTCCAGAGCAGTGTGTATTCTTCACCACAGAGCCACCATCTTCTCCATTAAGGTCGTGTAACATTTATTTTTCCTATGCCTACGCTACCTAAAGTCTTCTAGGCTCATTCATGTTTTAGCAAAAGATACCATTTTCCTCCTTCTTTTTTATAGACAGATAAGACTTTTGGAAATAGGCAATGTTTTGAAATAGAAACAGGAGTAAACAAAGGGGAAAAAAAAACCTTAGGAACAGGAGAGATGCTTCATTAGTTAAGAGAGCTCACTGGTCTTCCATAGGACCTGTGTTTAGTTCCAACATCATGTCAGGTGGCTCACTGCCTGTAACTCTAGCCTCAAGGGGTCTTCTAACCTCCAAGGATGCTTACACTCATGCATACCCATGCACATATCCATGGACAGGTATATAAATATGTGCCTAATTTAAAATAGTAATAATAACTTTAAAATTTTAAAAGAAACCTATTCAAAAATGGAAACCTGACCTGAAAAATACTGGTTTTCTGTGCCCTCCTAACGTTTTTCTAGCACAAGACCAGACTTCAGTCTACTAGCAAGCAGAACTAGATGTTTCCTCACTTTTAAATAAGGAAAATAATTCCTACTTCACAATGTTCATTATTTTCTATATATGATTAAAGAATCACATTTATTGAGGGTAAAGATCTATTGCAATTTAAAAGTGTCTATTGCCCTATAATCTATCCTTGTATTTGTTGTCAAACCTCTCAACTTTTATAAGTGTTCATCATAATTTGACCATTAGTATTGTTCAACCGACCTATTTAAATTCATCACATTTCACCAGGGTTTATATTTTTTTGGAAAACCTGTTATTAGAAAATGATATTAGCCTAATGAGTTATAGTTAACAAAATGTCAGGTGATTCCTCCTGTGAAATCAAACTAAATTGCAGATATTAATGAAGACTCTTCTGTGGCCTCAAGGTTAGGAGAGTCTGCGAGAAAAGAAAATATTAAACACACCTGATTGAATAAAATGTCTTCAGTGAGCAAATGGTAACCTCATACAGAGACAGTAATGGGCCCAGGGTCTGATCCACATTACAAGGAAACAGGGGGCCTATGCTTGATTTGTAAGAGAAAGATAAATGTGTCACATGACCAGTCGTTACTATTTACAGAGGTTCAACTTTGTCATGCATGAAAGCTTAGCATTTAATAATTTTCACTGGTAAAAATATAAAAGGCAAGTACAATATTTTAAAAAAAAATCTATAGACTGAAACACAAATATATTTCTATAGTTCATCTAAATACTTGAAATGGCCTCATCTCAAAAACTTATTATTTTATTTCTAATAATCAATATCATTTCTAATTCTGTTAATTCTAAATAATAATATAATCCTCAAAATTCTATTGCATCTTACTCAAGGATTGCCTCATTCCATTTTTTAAATTATAGGTTTATTCAACACTTATAATTATGCTAATATTATGTCATAGAAAATCCCAAAATAGCATTTACTATTCCTTAGTTCTAAAGGATGTACTGCTGATATTTCTCTTCTCCACTCATATAAATACTTTATGTTACTTAATTTTAAACATAAATGTGAATATGCTTTCATATTTTGGTTTTTCATTTATCTTCATTAAAAACTATAACTTCTCCGGGTGGTGGTCGCGCACTCCTTTAATGCCAGCACTCAGGAGGCAGAGCCAGGTGGATCTCTGTGAGTTCAAGGCCAGCCTGGTCTACAGAGTGAGTTCCGGGAAAGGTGCAAAGCTACACAGAGAAACCCTGTCTCAAAAAACAAAAAACAAACCCCTCCCCAAAACAAAAAACTATAACTTCATCCCAATCACTGATAGTGCCATTTTAAGTCTCTGTTAGACTAGCATTTAGAAAATATTGCCACCAAACTTTTGTTACTATTACGTGTTAGCTTCTTACAGTGATTAATGAACAAATCCTTGATTTCCATAACTCCACATATCATTCATAGGTATGTGGGACATCACACTTAATATCTGATGATTACTTGAAAACTTATATTCTTTCAGAAATTCTTTGGCAGCTTTCAAATGCAACTGTAGGATTTCACTTTTTTATTTTTTGTGTTAAACATGATTGACAAAAAGAAACCAAAGAGGACCATTCAATGGAATCTCAACTCAGAGAGTTCACATTTGAAATACTAAGATCTCCAAAGCACAGGAGCCCATAATTTGTAGGCATACAACTATATCCAAAATACATAATTCGCTTCTTGCCCCTTAAGAGAACCAAGTTGATGTATACACAACTTAAAATCCCCATCACTCATAAATAATTAGAAATCCTTGTATAAAATATTAAACAGCATCATACAGTTGTATTTCTAGAACAGAGTGGGGGTTTGTGGGTCTTTGTTGTTTCATTTTGTCTAAACGCAAGTTCGAGGGTTGAATATATAAAGTGGAGTGAGATTATGATGCATTAATCTTCTTCCAAATGTTAATTTATGGGTTTCACAAGATCTTCTTTGCTTTCCAGCTCAGAGAATGGCTTTTCTCCATAGTTCAGTGGCACAATTTCCATGGCAATGCCACTCCAAGAAAATTGAGTAGTTACAAGAAAGGTGTTTGTTTCATGGTGTCTGAATATCTAGTGATACATTTTATCCTGTCACAGCCAAAGCACACTAATTCTCTCTCTCTCTCTCTGTCTGTCTCTCTCTCTCTCTCTGCCTCTCTCTCTCTGTCTCTCTCTTTCACACACACACACACACACACACACACACACACACACACACATGTCTCTAAATGAGCATCCCAAGTTCTTTTTCAGCAAAGATATGTCTTTTTTCAGCCTGGGATTTTGCATTTACATCAAAAGTATAAGTGCAAAATAAGCACCAGTATAGATGCTAGAGTAGTGTCTCCTAAGAAAGGGACTTTATAGCATAATAATAACAAATTGTGATGACAGGTGAGCTAGGTTATAAATATAGTTCTCAGAGTTGAACCCTAGTTCTGCTTTATTGTAAAATTAGAGCAGAGTTGCAAGATTTGTCCTAGAGAAGCTTGGGAGACAGCTCAGTCAATAGAGTACTTACCCAGAATGCATGAAGCACTAGGGTCTAGTTTTAGCACTACATGAGCCAGGCATGGTGAAACAGGCTCATAGTCACAGCATGTCAGAGGTAGATGCAGGATCAGAAATTCAAGGAAATTTCTATCTATACAAGGAGTTTAAGGCCAGCCTAGGCTACATGAGACGCTGTCTCAAACAGAAAGGTGAAAAATGGAGAAAGAAGTGGGGGAGAGGGAGAAATGTTAGCAAATATTATCTAGTTCTAAGGCCAACGGCATCATCTAACATAAAAATGCACATTGGAATATCTTTTGGCCTTTGCAACAGAAATAAAGATACAATTTCTCCGTGTCATATAACTCAAGTGTATCTTGTCTTCAGCAATAGGGTCTTACCATCACATTCTGAAAGAACCAAGAGGAATAGCAATAGCTTGTAGACAAGAGCATGTCTATGACGGTAGGAGGGATCCCACTGACCAACAACACCAAAAGAAAGTAACCCATACCTGGTATTGAACCTTTAATCTGAGAGCCTGTGATGTTTGGAAGTGGCATTTTCCCTTCACTCCTGTATAACTCCATTCAAACTTCTTTTACACATGCACATGTACATGTTTGAGAAAGCATCTACAATAGCAAGCTTTTGTTTGCATTTTCAAAGGTCTTTGAGTTAGTTATTCCTCCCATATCCTCTCCTCTAACCTTCCTTCCCGTCTCCCATCCCATTTAATCCTTATCATTCCATTACCCCTTTACTCCTTCCCACTGCCTGCTTTCTAGCCTACTTACCCGCATCCCTAACGTGGTCCCTTACTATTTTCCTAACTCCTACATCCATATTCTCCTACACTCCAATTTAAACATTATTAGCTTCAGGGGTATTTGTAGATAGTTGGTATGGCTACTGCTTAGGGGAGACCTTTCTTGGACTCATAAAAAATTTCTACAGTTTCACTTGTTCTTTTAGCAGTGGTTGAAAAAAGCTTGGCGAAGCCAAGTGAGAGAGAAGATAAAAGAGAGAGGCTTTAGCTTGTTCCCAGCACTACACGTTTATTAAGTTATAAACCATGCGTTCTATGCATACTTCCCGTAATCTCTTACTTAACATTTTGTGACAGGTTTAATACAGCAAAATTAGACATGCTGCCACAGCCCTTCTGACAGCTACCTGGCTTCCATGCACTAACACTGCTGGCTGATTGCCCAGTGCTCATACCATTGAAGAAAGTGCTCAGGAACATTTTTAGTGAGGTCTGGAAGCAAGACAATGAGATGGAGGTTTCAGCACACAAAATAGTAAATGCTCCTGAGGAATTTTTAGATAGTATCAGGCATCATCGGCCTTAGAAAAAGAGGAAAATGACTGTGTACTTATGATAGGTAGGTAAGGACCATCTTCTATTAGGTAAACTGCCTAAAATAACTCTAAATTTAAAATAAAATTAAATCAGTGTGTCCTTCATTTACATCCCATTCAGTTAGAGACCTGTGAATTCAGGTAAAATAAATTAATTTCAGAATAATTTCTTTCTGCTTAAGTAAATTTGGAAATGTGCATATAGAATAAATATATCCTTTTCCTCTTTACTTGCAACAAAATAATTTAACCAAGTTTAGATTGGAATAGTCAATCCTTGGCAGATAATCACTCATCAAGGCAACATCATATTGAAAGTTACTACTTTCTGTTTGCTTCACAATCTTAGTAATAATTAAATCTTAAATGTGTTGATAAACCCTAAATATTAACACAGTATTGTGGCATTATGCTCAATGTGAGAGAATGAGTCCTGTTGTAGAATATTCCTTTATACTATGTGAAGATGTGTCACTGTGATTGGTTTGATAAAGAGCTGAATGGCCAATAGCTAGGCAGGATTTTCTGGGCAGAGAGGACACTGGGAAGAAGAAGAGGGAGACACCAGAGACACAGAGCAAGCAGGACGGGCAATACGGAGATGAGGTAATAAAGCCCCAAGGCAGAAAGTAAATTTATAGAAATGGGTTAATTTAAGTTATAAGAGCAAGTCAGAAACAAGCCTAAGTGAATGGCCAGGTCTTCATAATTAACAATAAGTCTCTGTGTCATTATGGGGGAGCTGACATAAAGAAATAAACCTAGAAAAACTATAAGACAGGTGACATATATTTTTTTCTGCTCAAACATAAAACAAAAAATCATCTTTGGCTGGCTTGTGTACAATGCACAATCCATTCTTGTATTATGTAGATATGTATGTTATCTTTGAAAGTTTGTGTGTTTTCAGAGCAAGGGGACCAAACACTAATTCAAGCAGATGGCCCATGAGGTCCAGCCCCTCAGAGTGCCTCTGTTGTAGTTTCCTCAGAGTTCTGCATCCACAACAGCTTCAAGGCTGCTGGCTGAGATGGTCCAGCCCCACAGACTAATATACCCAGGACTTGACCATTATCCTAATTTTCTCAGGTTCCCCCAAAGATGTCAATACCCCCAGATAACAGGAAGTAGCCTGGAGAACACAACACCCACACTCTAAAGAGGCGGGGGTGGGTGGTTTTTGATCATTCAGTGGGTTTTGGATATTTGTACTTAGGGTGGTTGATTACAAATTGTTACTGGTCATGGTCAGGGAGAAAGCTAAACAAAGGAGATTAGATTCAGGAATATCTTTATGAAGGGAAATAGGGGGATATCATATAGTAATGATGAGGTAAAAGGATGGATTGTTGAATCTACTTTCAAACCACCACTACTTTAAAAAAAACACTCAAATATTTTACATTGGTATGGATTTTCAAATATTGATACAAATATAAGGTTATTTTGTTATACTGTATATATATTTCTACTCTTATTTAAGATATTGTACCTATGCAGCTCATTTTAAGAGGTTATGTAAAGTTTTAGTCTTTGAAAGCTGTTTAGGATATTAAAGAAATACGGGTTATTAGTTAGTCATCTATAACAATCAAACTTATAGTCATTTTAGATATGTTTTTCAGGTCAAACAGATATAGTTTAAGTAGACAGATGGTCTTCAAAAACTTAATCTACAGAGTATGGCATTTAAACTGTTTTTTTATAACATGAGGCTTTTCATGACAATGAGACACATCTGCTCCTGCCAATACCAATCTACTTCAGAGAAGAAGATGGGCATCAGAGAACCCCCATTGTAGTTTGCTTTCAGTGTGACAAAGCCAGCCATTTGGGCAAGAAACCGCCCTTGCCTCAACTGCTGACAGTAGGCTGTCCAAACTGGACAAGCAAGACACAAAAGAAAGTGACTGCCAAACTTTGTCAAGACAGGGTAGGAAAGTCCTTCAAAAATTGCTGCTTCACAGAAAGGTCTGCCAGATATTCCAGGCCCATAGGCCAAAGATGGACGCCCCAATGTTGCAAAGGAACCTTGTCGTTTCATAGTTGTGGGAGTTGTTTGCTTTTTTCTTCCTATTAACTCAAGTATTTATTTTTCTTGGGTCTCTGATGGAAACTGAAGACTAAATAAAGTTTTACAGTTTTCCTTGTTATTAATTCAGAAAAGAAACTTACATAAGAGATATAAAGTTTATAAGGTCGAGAGACATAAAAGCTTAAATTGTTTATCTAAAAATATTTTGAGTTCTAAAAAGGTAGTTTTAAGATAACAATACAATTTATAGTAAAATTATTTAGCTACAAAACTTTAAATTCATCAAGATAAGATAGATAATGGAGTATTTTCTTTGAATATGCCAAATACAAGTGACCTGGACATTGTGAATGTAATTCTTACCTGATAATTGTTCTTATTCTATATAGTTTTACTATGTTAGAATTAAACTTTCCTTTTTTATTTAAATAATACCTGATAGTTCTTATTGTATATAGTCTTACTGTGTTATAGTTAAAACATTTCTTTTCTATTTGAACAAGAAGGGGGAAATATTGTGGAATATTTCTTACATTGTGTGAAGATGTGTCACTGTGATTGGTTTAATAAAGAAATTAATGGACAATAGCTAGGCAGGATTTTCGGGATAGAGAGGATGCTGGGAAGAAGAAGGAAGAGACACCATGAGATGCAGAGCAAGAAGGATAGACACTATGGAGAAGAGGTAATAAAGCCATGAGATAAAAAGTAAATTAATAGAAATGGGTTCATTTAAAATATAAGAGCTAGTCAGAAACAAGCCTAAGCTATCCAGCCAATCTTCCATAATTAATAATAATTCTCCATGTCATTACTGGGGAGCCAACTATGAACTATGTTCATTTCAACAAATGAAAAATCCACCTACAGAGTTCAGGACAAAGAATATTATAAAACACTCAAACTCCTGACAATATACCCATTTGTGCAACTTTTTAAAGATCTCAATGCCACATTATCCTCAGACAAGGCAAGCAAGAAAAGTAAAAATGGACTGGAAACCTGACATAACCCAAAATGCTAGAGAATCATGATCCCCACCAATGCATTTTCTCCCTTTTGGGTTATCATTCATTTGTATAAATGTTTATATTTTGAATTTACTCATTCTTTCACAGTCTGAATTATATTCACATAATGGTTTGGTCTCCTGTTTTCAAAACAGCATCAAATAGTATCTTTATAACTTTGGTGTAATCCCACCATCCAATGAGCCATTTTTGAGCCATCGATTCATTTTGGTAAAGCATTGAAATGTAACTTAATAATAAAAGCAAAAGTATCTGATTTTATTTAATAGGATATGATTTAATTTAATAAAACCCATATCTACTACAAGTGAACAACAACATAAAACTAGATTTAAGTGATTAGTGATTGTTGCCTAGTTCACACCCATCTGCACAAATTTACAACATAACCACAATCTTTAGTAGAGTAACAATTATTAAGAACAGAACAGCACTTTCAGAAGTCATGATAAAATTTACATGAGGATAGCAACCTTAACTCTGGCAACAATGAATATATTCCTGAGGCCATGGAAAAGTAGAAAACATAGTATTTGGTGGGAATATAATTAGCATAATTGAAAAGCAATTCAAAAATAATAATGTGCCTGATTCATTTAGCTAGCAGTTCTCTGTTTGTGCCCATTCTGTGAGATCCTATGTGGGCATAAGTCATGGCACTGCCATTCCATGACTCAAAACTCAGAAGGAAGACATGACTCAAAATTTAACAAAAAAGCCATTAACAAGAGTACAGCTCAGATATTTATATTTAACAAATATAAACTGAAAATAAGAATAGAATATTAACTAATATATTAAAATTAGATACCAGGTGTAATGGCTCATGCCTTTAATCTCAGCACTCCAGAGACAGAGGCATGTGGAT
Organism: Peromyscus aztecus; assembly: GCA_902168405.1. NCBI lineage: Eukaryota > Metazoa > Chordata > Mammalia > Rodentia > Cricetidae > Peromyscus > Peromyscus aztecus. The sequence goes on along the minus strand of CABHPQ010168520.1, from coordinate 5,329 downwards.
CTTTGTGAGTTTGAAGCCAGCCTGGTCTACAAAGTAAATTCCAGGACAACCAGGACTATTATACAGAAAAACTCTGTCTTGAAAAACAAAAACAAAACTAAAATAAAAAAAATTAGATACCAACATAGAAAATTAATTATTGTCCTGGACATTATACATACAATCATAAAATCAAATTCTAGTTTTTATTAAAAAATTTCATTTATTCAAATTTTATTAATTAAAAAATATATAAAGTTTAGAAATCACAAATAGTACAATAGAATAGATAGAACAGAAAAGAGTCTAAGAAGACATAAAGAGGTTATACAAGGGCATATGAGATCAAACCAGAGAGCAAAAATATTAAGACATTTAGAAAAGGAAAAGGAGATATATGAGGCCAGTTGGAAATTTCATTTGACAATATAATAAGAGAGCTAGAGAGGAAAGGAGAGAAATAGAGCAGAAATTTCTAAGGTATCTGAAATAAGAAAAGTGTATATTTAAAAGGTCTACAATCCCCAGCTAAGAAATACACAAAGAATATCACACTTGGGCACATCTGCCAAACTGCCACAAATCCAAATGGTAGAGAAATCACAAAAGAAAACAAAGGTCTGTTATGTTGACAGTGAGATTTTCCAGGAAACATGAATATTGGAAGACAATAGAACTGGGTGTTTTTTGAAGTAGAAAGAAAGTGGTCAGAGATGGGCATAGATAAAACAGAAAACAAAATAAGGAATATTAACCAAATTCATAGCAAACATAAAATTACTTTTCTAACTATGAAACATTAATAATGACTTTTATTGGATTGAAATATATGGTGAACTAAGATTCGTAACCTAGAAGTGGAATGTTCTGTGAGTTGAATTGCCTGGAATGTGTCAAAAGCAAGATAAAGTGTGTAAATATGAGAAGGAAACTTCTGAAGCTGTTTTAATAGCAATGGAGTTCTTTATATTTTTATGAAAAGATTTTAACCTTTTAAATAATATTTTTATTCAGTCTTTGAAAATTTCCTACTCCCTCTATACACCTCTCCCCATGACCTTCCATGTTCATGGGCTCTAGTAAGATATTTCAATATACATATACAATGTATTATGAAAATTTCATGTATTTCCCTTCCAATATCTATCATTGAGTTGTGTTAAAAACATTCAAAAGTTCTCTCTGCTGACTGATTTGAAACAAATAATTTTTGTCAACCTCAATTATGCTACTGTTGCTAAAAAGATTATTAGCTGTTTCTTCTATCCAATTGCATCCTTATTTTTTTCCTCTCTATCTACCCCAACAAATCCTTCCCAGGCACTGTTATCACACTTTCTATTTCAACTTTTTTTGCTTTGAGATAAGAATAAAAACACCAATTTATTTTATAATTAATTTAATTTTACATATCAGCCACAGATTCCCCTGTGCTCCCTCCTTCCACCCCCCAGCTTCCCCCTCCAACCCACCCCCCATTCACACCTCCTCCAAGGCAAGATCTCCCCTGGGGAGTCAGCCCAGCCTGGTAGATTCAGTTGAGGCAGGTCCAGTCCCCTCCTCCCTGCCTCAAGGCTGAGCAAAGTGTCTCAGTATAGGCCCTAGGTTCCAAAAAGCCAGCTCATGCACCAAGGACAGGTCCCAGTCCCACTGCCTGGGGGCCTCCTAAACAGTTCAAGCTCATCAACTGTCTCACTTAACCAGAGGGCCTGGTCCAGTTCCATGGGGGCTCTTCAGCTATTGGTTCACAGTTCATGTGTTTCAGATAGTTTGACTATTTGTCCTTGTGCTTTTTCCATCATGGTCTCAATATCTCTTGCTCATATAATCCCTCCTCTCTCTCACCGATTGGACTCCCGGAGCTCCACCTGGGGTTTGGCTGTGGATCTCTGCATCTTGCTTCCATCAGTCATTGGATGAGAGTTCTATCATGACAGTTAGGGTGTCTGGCCATCAGATCACCAGAGTAGGTCAGCTCAGGCACTCTCTCGACCATTGCCAGTAGTCTATAGTGGAGTCATCTTTGTGGATTTCTGGGGACCTCTCTAGTACTCCGCTTCTTCCTATTCTCATGGGGTCTTCATTTATCATGTTGTCTCTTTCCTTGTTCTCCCACTCTGCTCCTGATCCAGTTGGGACCTCCCGCTCCCCTAAGCTCTCTTTCCCCCGACCCTTGCCCTCCACTACTCCCACCCCCAACCCCAGTTTGCTTATATAGATCTCATCCATTTCTCTGTTGCTGGGAGATCCCTGTGTCTTTCTTAGGGTCCTCTTTACTAGGTACCTCCCTGGAGTTGTGAGTTGCAGTCTGGTTATCCTTTGCTTTACATCTAGTATCCACTTATGAGTGAGTACATACCATGTTTGTCTTTCTGAGTCCGGGTTACCTCACTCAGGATATTTTCTAGTTCCATCCACTTGCCTGCAAACCTCATGATGTCATTGTTTTTCTCTGCTGAGTATATGTACCACATTTTATTTAGCTCAGGGTTGGGGATTTAGCTCAGTGGTAAAGCGCTTGCCTAGCAAGTGCAAGGCCCTGGGTTCAGTCCTCAGCTCCAGGGGCTGGGGGGGAATGTTCTACATGTGTTTATAACTGTTAGATATTTAAAATACCAAGTATTGATTTTTGTTTACCTTGTTCATTGCACTTAACAGTACAATCCCTAGTACTATGAATGTGGCTTCAAATTACTGATTTTCTTCACTTCATGGTCAAACATTTTTCTATAATGTATGTTTACCAAGTTTATCTTCATGTTGATTGCATATGTTTGCCATTACAGGACTAGTGCTGCACTAAACATGCATGTGCAGGTATATCTTTGGGACATTGCTTTAACATATTCTTATACATATTCCTAGTAATGGGACTGTGTAGAAGCTCTATTTCTAGTGTTTTGGGGAATTTCCAGTTTTAATGGGATGGAAAGTGATTTGTGATAGCTGTATTTTTGGTTTTGAATGAGTGCATTAAATATATAGAAAGCCAAAGTAAAAGAATAATTAGCAATAGGTAGATAGATGACCGGTAGAGACACCAAAAAAAAAAAAATCATCAAATGTGCCATTCAAAATCTAGCACAAATCCACTTGGGAAGCCTTTTTAAGGTAGTCAGACAGAGTTCCCGGTAAGGTTCCAAGGATCACAGCATGCCCACTCTGATGAAACTGCCAAGCAAAAGATAAAACAGAAACAGATGGATAACATCATCAGATCTGACAATCACAATATCCATTAGGAACTAAGTAGAGAAGAGTTGAAATCAGATGGAGTTTTCTCGACGTGGATAAGCTTCACATGGCTGAACTTCTGGCTTCTTATTCCCCACTGTAGGTGCTTCTAGACCACTGGATGAACATTAGTAACATCCATCGGACGTGATTTACCTTGTAGATGTTCCGAAGGGCACAATGTTTTCTTTCTTGAGGTATTATTGTGCTATTCTCTCCTCTGTGTCACTTGGGGACTTGGAAGATACAACAGAAACAGGATTCTGTCTCAGACAGGGACTGGGGCAACTCAGCTTCCAGATACAGCATTTCAGTGATCTCCAACAGAACATGACAATTCACCAGTACAGTGTACATTCCAGTTCATATTGCTCAGCGTACTTGCTGTGTTAATTTGCACCCTCATCAACAATGAATGGAGTTTGCCTTTCACTACATACTAAGCAGAATTCATTCTATTTTTGTTTTCTAATAATAGATATTCCAAATGGGGTGAGATAAGATTGTGTTTTTTACCTTGAATTTACTTAATTTTTTGTGATATTGATTTTTTATACTATTGGCTATTTGTGTATGTTATGAAAAATTTAAATTAAAGTCATTTGCCCATTTTTAACATGCTCATTTTTTAAATATGAAGTTATTTGATATCCTTATATAGTCTTACCATTGTCTGATATACATTTATTAAATATTTTTGCTGTTTTTTAGGTTATTTCTTCATTCTGGTGATTATTTCCTCTGTTATACAAAACCTTTTCAGTTTGATGCCATGCCATCATTAATTTCTGCTTTTGTTACCTATATTTCAGGATCATACCTAGAAAAAAATGCCCTGAAGTATTTTCCTTTAGGTTTCTTTGTGATAGCTTCTTAATTTGGGGTCTTATGCTTATGCCTTTTATCAATTTTGAAGTGAATTTTGCAGTTTCTCACAGGAATAAGATTTAGGGTCTGATATCTACCTATGGCTGTCCTGTTTTCCTGCCACACTTATTGAAGGGACTATCCTTTCTCCAATGTATGTTCTTGCTACTTTCAGACAAAGTAATTTTTAAGGCAAGTATTACTAGTGATAAAAGTGATAGTGTGAAACAATCAGTCACCAGTATATCAATTATGGATAGGAATATACCTACTGTAATCTTCTACATATTAAACTACATGCATATAAAATGAGGAAACAGACAAACCACAATCACTGCAGAAGATCTGAATAGAAACAGAATGACACATATATGGATAGATAATATATGACAAAGCACTTCTATAATTCCCCAGGGAAGGATGGACTTCTCAATAAATGAGGCCTTTGGCAACAAATGGAAGAAAAATAAATCTTGACTATTTCTATAAAACTTACACACACACACACAAACACACACACACACACACACACACACACACACACACACACACACACGTTGTACCAATGAATTGTTGACCTAAATGTAAAGCATGAAATGTAACATCTTCTCATATTTAAAAGCAGAATAGCCTCATGGATTCTGAATAGAATGCTTTCATCATAGACTAAAGCACTTACATGTATATTTATAAAGTGTATCTGAGTATGTCAACACTGAGAAAACAAACTCAGTCAATCACCTGATTATGCTAAGGAGTGAATTAATAGTTGGTTTGTGGAACATATCAATAATTTCTTCTGTATTATCTTTCATATGTCATCTGTCCACAATTCCTGAAGTACCTTGATCCCCTCACCATGTGCTCCAACAAAGGGAGTTAATATCAGAGTTTTAGCTGATCCAGGCTTTGAGCATAGGTTTTGTGGTTGGGTTGGTGTTTACTTTTTTTTCTCTTTTGGTAGTCTGTAGTGTAACTTCCTGTACCAAAGATGCTAGAACATAGGCAGGAAGGCTTTATGTGGGCACTAGCTCATCTTCTCCATGGTCAATGAGTTGTGTGGGTGTTGTCTTCAGCAATGGGGCTTTGCTGTCAGATTGGGAAGAGCAAACCTATTGTCTTGACAACAGCCTAGGTTGTTTGGGTTCCCATGGGCCCCCTATAGCCAATAACTCAAATAGATGTAACTCACTCCTGATACAGGAAACTTCACTTGTTGACACAAGATGGCCAGGTGGGACTGTGTCTC